>JACM01031851.1:0-14113 GCA_000787095.1 Periophthalmodon schlosseri
AATAAAATAATAATAATAATAAAATATGATTTTATTTAAATATTTCAAAATCACAATAATCTTCCAATTTAGAATTACAATTTAAAAAAAGAACTAACACAAATAAAATAGACTTCAAAATGTATTTTCCCAAGCCACGCTGAGCCGCAGTATAAGGATAAAAGAGCCACATGCGGCTCCGGTGCCACAGGTTGCCGATCCCTGGTCTGGGATGTTCCATCGCATGGCATCTGGTCTGGGATGTTCCATAGCATGGCATTAAACTCCATGGAGACAATAGATGGGTGACAGAACCCCTCACCAGAAAAGTTACATATTGTACTTTTAAACTGCAGCACCCCTCAATATATTAAAGGCCTCATCTTACACAAAATTGACTCCTGTGAGCATTAAGCTATGTTATAATGCTGTCACCTCCTCAAAAACATACCTGGAGTTGTGTTTTTTTTTTTTTATAGACCTGTCTGCATCTCTAAAGCTCTTTACTGGTACAATTCACTCAAGTCACTTTACTTTAGTCAGAGCAAATTATTGAGCAGCGTGTTGTAGTCTTATAGTTTTTTTTGTCTATCATAAATCTTTATTGTATCATTTATCTCGATCTTGATTTTGATTGCATGTTCTTATTTTCCTGCTGTTCTTAACCTTAGCATTGCAACATTTCCCCACTGTGGGACAAATAAAGGTTTTTCTTATGTTATGTTATTAACCATGATTTTGGAAGAAGTTGCCTTATACACATTTGGTGGTAAACTGAATACAAAGCTGCACTGGGGCAGATTAAAAGAGTTGTGCCTGGCGTTTCGCACCAGTGGCCTCTCCAACTACATCTAATCATTCTGTTCACGTTAATTCTTATGCAACACAACAACACTCGGCAGGTTAGCTCCCACAGACGAATGCTGTCGCTGTGTCCTTGGGCAAGACACTTAACTCACCTCACCCCCAGTGTCTGCACACGTTGGTGAATGGGTGAGTAGTGCCTTAATGAGTGATGTGACCGTTTACTTATAGCTGACAATTTTTTGTATCACGTTCTAATGCAACTGTACAAAGTATCAATGTCTTTGGAAGGGCATCCGACATAAAAATAACGCTCATGATAGTTATTCCACATATACCGAAAGCATATAGTTTTGGTTCTGTTATATGTCAGATCTAACTGTTACTTTAGCCTGTCGTCGTTCAATTTGATTATTCATTGGAACTGCAGTATAATTCAAAACATCATACCCACAACCATACAGACATATGCTTTGAATTCTATCTTTTCCATTTTCCCACAATATGAAACACAATATCAAAAGCAGGTTGGAGTATTGTCTCTACGATAACCCGAGATCCTGGTATAAGAAGTTACCGGCTTAGGACACTGGCGGCTGCTTTTGTGTCCACTGTAATGATAAGGTGGTATGTGCTACTCTCGACATAAACATCATCGGTCGAGTGGTTAGAATCACTGACCCGCGGGTTGGCGGTGCGATTCCGGCTCCCACAGATGAATGCCGTCGTAGAGCAAGACACTTAACCCACCTTGCCCCCAACGTCCGCGTACGCTGGCGAATGAGTGCGTGTGAATGGGTGAGCGGTTCCTTGATGTAAAGCGCTTTGAGTGCCTTGTGACCATGTGACCATATTGTAATAGCGTAGTAAATTCTCCAAGAGGCTGGTGTTTAAAACAGTGTCATCCCGCTCTAGGATGCCCCCCCACCTGCCCCGCTGTCCACAGGCAGTCCCATATCGCCCGTGCTGACAGCTTATGGGATACAGGCCCTCTCTTTGAAAGGGAGCGGGGACTGTGGTCTGGATGGCTGAATCGCTCTCTCAGTTCAAACGCGCTGCTCTTCGGTCACGGTGCAATGTCAGGCTACTCCTCTTCTCTGATTATATCTTAGTTCGAAAGTATTATAATGCTTTTTTTTTTCCTTTTTTGAACTTTCACCACATAGTTTTCAAAAACCTATAGCTGGAGCTTAATTAGCTTCACTGACGCTCGCTTCATCCGTCCTGACGAATTTGGCTATCGTCCTACCAAATGTCAACCCAGTTACTCCAGAAACCAATTTTTTTTTCGAGCGCAGCAGCAGGACCATTAGCCTCCTCCATCTCCTCCTCTTCACCATCATCTGACAAAGATTATCCGTTCGATAAGCAGCACCTCCAACAAGTCAGTCTTTGTCAAAGTCAGAATGTTGGACACTTAGATGTGTTGTTAATACATTAACTTTAACAATACATCAAATTTGTGAGACTCTGGAGGTATTTGTTGTAGAATAAAAATAAATTGAAGTATCAGAGTTTTATAGTTGTTCCCCTTCTCATTTACCCCCTGGAAGTTGTATTTAGCGTGATTCATGCATGTTTGAGTCATCTTTATACTCATACTTTATTCAAGATGTCGTCGCTTTGATCTACCCCCAATTTTCACCGCCATCAGTACACGCCCACTGCTTTGTACTTACTTCCTTCTCCAGTTTTATTTTCTTAATTGGTGATGCACGCAGGATTCGGCAGCGTCGCGTAGTAATTTTGGTACAAATGAAAAAAAAAAAAAATCCGCTGCTCGCTAACGTGATCTGCAGCTGTCCAAAGGAGGAGCCAATAACATGCAGCACAGTAAAGGGACAGGCGGGAATCGGCTCCCGTTGAGTCTGTCAAGTCATTTTAGATCAGTATTGCAATTTGAAACGTCTTTGTTAAGGCATTGTGATAGTATCCATTCCCGTGAAACCTGGCTTTGGTTCTGTTGTAGGGAGTATTATACTGATGACACAGGCCAAGATAACAAACACCGAGCTGGTAGTAAGTATCGTATACAGCCTTCCTGGTTGCATATACTTTTCACCCTGCTCTCGGATACCCCCCTCTCGCCCCCTCCCCATCTCCTCACTGTCCCATATCGCTGGCGTTGACAGCTTATGGACTTTGAAGGTGAAGCAGACACTATGGTTTGGATGGTAGAATCGCACGTACAGTTCTTCGGTCATGGTGCAAGGTCAGGCTGTCCCTGTCCATCGGTCGTCACCTCTCATTCGTCTCATACATTATAGATGGGTTATAGAGGGCTGCCTGTCCTCAATGTGTCTCTGGGGGGACGGGGTGGACAAATGGAGGTATAGTACAGCTGGAGAGTGGGTCGAATCGTAGGCTTCTAACGTGGCGTAATATAACATGTAGTAAAGATGTAGTCCTCGGTTTAGTCCTAGTTTAGTCTAGTTCTATTTTAGTCCTGGTTTAGCATCTGGTTTAGTCCTGGTCCAGTCCTGGTTAAGTCCTGATCTAGTCTTGGTTTACTCCTTGTTTAGTCCTGCTTTAGTACCTGGTTTAGTACCTGGTTGAGTCCTGGTTTAGTCCTGGTTTAATCCTGGTCTACTCCTAGTTTAATTCTGGTTTAGTACCTGGTTGAGTCGTGGTTTAGTACCAGGTTTAGTCCTGGTTTAGCATCTGGTTTAGTCCTGGTCTAGTTATGGCCTAGTCCTAGTTAAGTCCTGGTTTACTATCTGGTTTAGTCCTGATCTAGTCCTGATGTAGTCCTGGTTTAGTCTTGGTGTAGTCCTGATGTAGTCCTGGTTTAGTCTTGGTTTAGTCCTGGTGTAGTCCTGGTTTAGTCCTGGTCTAATGGAATATAAAATAAGATTAGTAAAGATTTTGTATGTGATTTTTACCTAAAGAAAATGTCATCTTGACGCAGAAGTTGGTTTTATTCATCAAAGCATCCAAATATCTCAAATAATTCTATTCATAACTGATTCATTTGGCATTAAAGTATGTTAAGTATGGCATGAATTTACCTTTGCACTTGCATTTACCTTGAACAATATGTATTCTTGAACCGTGAACTCCTCTCCACAGATCTGACTTGGTCTGGTGGTGTCATTCGCTTGTCTCAATAGAGATGGATAAGTTTACTTACCTGTCTTTCAATATTTATTCTGTTTTAGTCCAAGTTAAATGTTGTTCCCAATTGTCTTTTCTTTTTCTATTTTAAAGTGTAGACAGCGTAATGTTAAAATTTTAGCATTAAAAGCTTCCTGATGAAGGGACAGTGCACTATGTAAAGGTATTTCCCTGCTAAGAGTTGGCAGTTTGATTGTTGTTACTGTAATAGCATGGAGCCATTGTATTCTTGGGCAAGACACTTCCCCACCAGTAAAAACTAGTGATGGTTGGTAATGCCGTAGGTGCCATAGATCTTTTAATACTGCACTTTAGCTTATATGTTGTATGGTAGTTATAGCAGTTCTATCTTCCATATGTTTAACTGTATAGCTACTACTTCTGGTGTCAAATCTTTTTTTTTTCCTCCAAAAATTCCTACTCTGTTTATTTAAAATGTGATATATTCAAGTTACTCGTTGGTTTATTTTCACTTAAAGCTTATATTTGGATAACTTGTCATTCCAGTGCAGTTGTTTTAATTACATACAGTAGACACGTTCTCACATAACACGCTGAGCTTTGGTGAGATCATGGGAAGGTTGTGCTGTCAAAGAAAGTGCAAGGAGTCAAACATGCACCGTGACCTTTAGGGGGAGTCCTACATATCGAATTTTTACATTATTTGGGCTGTCACCACTATAGGATATCGTCATGTCAATGTCAGTTTACGTATGGAAATCTTTTACTCAATTTCAGTGTTGCGGTCACGTAGATCAGGGGTGTCAGCAACTGGGAATTTAAAAGTGTTTTGAAGGACAATATTTAATACGATAAATGTGTTATGGAGTTATATGAATATTTGTTTGGGTAATTGGTAGGTTATGTGTCATTGAGGTATTAATGCAGTACAAGCCAGTGTCTTAACCTGCATATCAACGACACAGACAAGTGTTTCTCATTCTCAGTATATGAACAGGCCTCATGTGAAAGCTCAGAACCTCCAGAATTCACCCACTGAGCTGCAGAGGCTGCACTAGCACTGATTAAAGATGGCTGCAGGTGCTGGGGTTTAGGTAGTGACCATTCAGATCAGAGAGAGGTCTTTTAGGTTTAAACCAACTGGATTTCAGCTTTGAAACTGGCAACCCAAATGAGAGGCTTGTGAGGCGCATTCTGCTTTCTGATAAAACATTACAATTGTTATTAGTAAAATCAGTATTTGATTTGAGCATGTCTACCTCATATCTGGGGACACAGATAGGTCAAGTGTATGAAATTTTGTCAAAATCTTAATCTTAATTTTAATCTTATATACAGTATACCGCTTAAAAAATCAAATATTGTTACTTAAAAATGTTTTACATTTGTCCTCGTAAAATGTAAAACTTATTTTGGATGTGTACTTCAAAAAAAAAAAAAAACATATATTTTTTGTTGAATGTTCACAAAAAAGAATAAAATAAATAAAATCAGTTTCCCTGACATCCATAAACATCCCACTTAACCTTCTTTCTCCTCCTCTTTGCAGATTCTTCGGGCCAGGTCACCTCTTCTCCCCTGGGCTCCCCCACGTCTCACAGAGGGATGCACCCGTCCCTGCTCAGCCCGACCTCCATGGGGCCCTCGGGATCCTTGCACTCTCCCATCAGCACCCTGAGCTCGCCCATGAACGGCCTGGCGTCGCCCTTCTCTGTCATCAGCTCACCCATGGGACCCCACTCAATGACCTCCCCCGGCATGGGCTACGGACCCAGTGTCAGCCCCCAGGTAAGGACCAACAAAAGAAAAAAGGAATTCTGCTTTTGAAATCCAAACTGGAGACTAACGCAGGATTATTGAGTGGATAAACTCTGGTGCTTAGACCGAAAGAAAGAAGAAAGAATATTTGTTCAGGAAAACACCTCAGTTGGATCGATTAAGCACATAGACTGTATAAAGAAGTGGACAAAGGGACTGTGACGTCACCCATAGCGTTCGGCTCCAGCCAAATGAAGCTCATCGAGGCTAGAGCAGTTATAGGGGCAAATCTGAAGCCGAGTTCCATATTTGGAATTCCGACCACAGATATCATAGCAACCAAAGAGCCAATCAGGAACAAGGCTGGTAATGCCCCTTCCCGCCCGCACCACTGATTTGGCTGTCAGTCACACCTGTTGCTAACGCGACTTCGGTGAAAGAGGGCAGCTCATTGGTCTGTTATTAAAGTTCATATCTTTATTTAGGGACACAATAGCGAAAAAAACCACCTGGATCATGTAGAGCAGATTAATTTCAAGACCAAAATAACGAGCCTGACAGCAGTAGTTACAGAGAGAGGGGCAACAGTTTTCCAATGAAAGTGAATTGGAGCCAGAGTCGACGGAGCCAGAAAAGCTCACTCCCTATTTGGAACGTGGTGTCTAGCAGGTTAGCTATGTCCATATATATATATACAGTCAGTCTATGGTTAAGCATAGTAAATGAGAAGCTATTTGAACACCAGCGATCTGTTGTCCAGAACAGCCTAAAAATAAACTTCACATTGCTTTAATTAAGTAGCATAACAGGAGGGTATCTATCTCCATAATGTACCAAATATATTCCAAAGTATGTTCTTAATTATCCAGGCGATGTGCCACCTCCAGAAAGTGATTGGTTGAGAGGCAAAGGTAGAAGGCTGCGATTGGCTAACAGTGACAGACAGGTGACAGGAGGTGCGAACAAGGAGTATGTGGTGAAATTGTATGATACTGCATTGAATGTATCGACACATATTTTTAATGTTTTCTCAAATTTGATCAAATGAACGAAAATATAAATATTGATATTGATATGACTATGACAGTTTTCATTCTTTTACGCTGCACAGTTTTATATTTATGCCAGTTGTAATCTGTATAATCCCTTAGTATAATATAGTTTACATGTTGTTAAAGGCGCTGTACCTGATTTTTACCGACTTAAAAACATGAAAAAAGCAATTAGTTCATTTTTAACGATTTGCAATGGTCCAAAGTTATTCCTAACTTACCTTATATATACTGAACATCCTAATTATTCACAGCAATGAGTTTATAAGCACTTTCCACAACTTTCACAGGCCAGAGCAGAGGTTTACCGTAATGGTAACGCTAGCAACAACTACCATGCTAACAGCGCACATCCTGGTTCATGGACCAGGCTTCCGACAACACATAGCTGACTTATTTTAACCTCGAGAGCCGCTTATACCGTATATCTGTACCGGGGCAAGGCAAATGGTGCTCAGCTATATGGGAAAAAATCGAGTACAGGTTCTTTAAGTCAATATGCATTTTTGGGAGAAACCTTTGCTAACAATCTACTCTGTTGCTAACACCATTGTCAGTTGTCAGGGGCTGATTTTCATTGTCCTGAATTGGCCAGTCACTTGTAGGTTCATCTTTTGCTTGTTGGTCATTAAAGTCCCAAAACTTTCAGGAGTTGCATAATCACCTGACTGACAAAAAGACAAGTTTGCTGGAATATTACGCATTTTTAAAAACTTTTTATAATGACCTTAGCTTTGAAATATTGTTATTCGGAATCACAATCGGAACAAGCTTGGGAGTTTAATTACAAAAAATGTTATTATACAATGCTATGAGCAATTTTTTACTGTCTTAAAAACATGCAAAAACAACTAGTTCATTTTAAACGGTTTGCAGTGGACCAAAGTTATGGTAAAGCTAACAACAACTAGCATGCTAACATTATTAGACTGTATAATTAATGTGCTTTTTTCTCAAATTGTGTAGCCTAAACATCCATTCCAAAGTTATTTATCCAACACTGCAAACTTTAACCTTTTTTTTTCAAATGCTTTACTAAAATATATATATTTAATGCATTAATTTACTTATTTTAGTCTGCGATATATTTTATATTTCCACATTTGACCAATATGGGTTTTTTCTTGGACGATGCCAGTACCGATTGTTTCGAATACTTACACAAAACTATAAGAGAACTGTGTAGTCACGTTTTGTGCAGCTGTCTCTTTGTATTTAAGTGTTCATCTAAAGTTCTATGTCTAGTATATGACCTCAGTGCAGTATCTGGGGACCCATCTCCAGATCTTGAGATAGGTTTGGTGAAGGAGTTTACCTGTTGCACATGATTTGGGTTGACGGGGTAAACCAGAACCACTTCCACTTCCCTTCTGTCTTGTTACTGTCTTTTCTGTGCCACCATTCCATTGCTGTATAAAACTCGCTACGACTGAGAACATCAAAGCTCGGAGTGACCTAGATTCCCCGTGTGAAAGCAGCCGATCTGAAACGTGTCCCGTGTACAGTACGGTACAGCACAGCAGCTGCTTTTTTTTCTGCTAACTCACAATAGTTCTACACTCAAACACCAACACGCCCATCGCTGCTCCTCTGTCCCTCGTGGAGAGGATTAAAGTCATATTAGGGAACGGACACAAAAATCAGAATTCAAAAATTATAATTGTAAGATTTTGTATTTTGTGAGGTCTGGGACAGATAGTCAGATATTGATGATGACGATAATTACTATATCGACTTATTGTTCAATACATGATAGACTGAACAATACTTTTTGGGGGGTCAATATTTATCATGGGTACTTTTTCTTTGTACTAGTGAGGAACATTTTGTTATTTTTCATGTTCTAAAATTCGATTTGAGCTGAATAAATAACTTCTTTGACTCATTATATACAAACGAATTACAAAGTGATTAGTTCATCTGTTCATTTATTTTGAATATTTTTAAAGATAATCCTACTATAGAGTTATTGTGTCAGTGGAATATTGTAGTTGCAATATTATCGTTTATCGCCTATATTTTCTTCAGCAAAGTATCGCAGTTTCGTGTTTAATCCTGAAATAATTTGGGAGTAAGAGGCAAATGCGCGGTTTACAATTTTGGGTTATAATATAGATTTGATTCGACTCAATTCAAGTTTATTATTAACACTTTCAAAAAACAACTTCAGCTGACCAAAGTGCTTCACATAAAAGATACGCGGTGCATAGGGAAACAATCATCCAAGTACTAACCAGGCCCAACCCTGCTTATCTTCGGAGATTCGTTCTGAATTATTGTCAATCTAACCAACTGGAATACGCTTGAAGTGTCTTGCGCAAGGACACAACAACAATACTACTAGACTAGAGCCACTGGCGCCCCACTGCAGCATCTTTTATTCCCAGCAGTCTCCCATCCAAGTACTAACCAGGCCCAGCCCTGCTTAGCTTCGGAGATTTGTTCTGAATTCTTGTCATTCTAACCAATGGGAGTACTGCTGTTTTTGCAATGAAATAGTTTTGGCTTTTTGTAATTATCCTACACAGGTTGCGTTTCTGCGTACGAACTCTGTCTTTATTTGTTTTCCAAAAATTCAGGAATTCCAACTTTTTTCTTCAAAACATCTCATCTGTACAGTTACATGTTGGCATATCTCCGCCATACCAAGCCTGCACCAGAAGAGCGTTCACGAACAGCCTGTGTAACTTTCAATTTCTTTTAGCGCTGTAGCTGCAGTAGTTTTACAAGGCCAACATTACAGGTTTAATGTCACTGTATAAGCACAAAGGCACGCTCAATTAAGTTTTACACCAACCACTAACAAGCAGTACGCAGGGCTATGGGAGAGAGAGCTGCATGACGGAATAGTAAAGGTGTCGAGAACCAAACAGAAAAAAAAAATTGTTCGCAAAAATCCATCGACATATTTTTGAAAATAATTATTTCACAGTCAGTACTTTTTATACATTTTTTCTCTTTTTTTTGTTTAACAGTCACTAACAAACATGTACACTGACGCTTGGGAGAGTGAGAGCTGCTGTTGAAGTACCCAAAGCCAGACCTTCCTATACTACGCAGTTGCCTTGAAAGAATAAGAGATAATACAATGGACAACGAGGGGTGATTTTGTGATGCAAATATAGTTCAGGTTGTGTTTAGTCTATGGGTGTGTGTGCGTAAAGCAAGCCAGTTGGAACAAGTTGAAATGCAGTAGAGAGCAGGAAAAATGTCTATAATATTCAAAATCTTTGGGGGAGGACCCCGAGACCCTCCTTGTTGATAGTCTGACATTACTTCTAGTGTATTTGTGGCACTGAAGTAGCAAGGGTCCCCAAGACAAATACTGCTTAATGCCCTTGTAAGGTTAAATCTGGCTCTGACTAAATAAAGACTGGACCAGGACTAAACAAGGACTGAATCAGGTCGGTTTTAGTTTAATGGGAAACTAACTTACCTTAAGGAAACACAGGGAGAACCAAACGACCCCACACAACTCAGGGATTCTCCAACTACGGGACGAGTAATCTAACCTAATAACTTTGCCCTGAATTCAATGTCAAGCTATAACACGCTGTCTACCCCTGGTAATTGTCAATGAGATTCTTTTAAACTTGAAACAATGCTTTGTAACCACCTCTTAGTTCAGATTCACACAGATGACAAGGCGATGAAAGCACTAGGCATGTCCAACAATGGTTCCATTCTCACTCCATTCTTGTCTCTCCCCAAAACCAAACCACATGTAAAGAAGCACTTTTATCAACAGCCAAGTCCTGCATCCCATAATTTCGCTTCACCCTTACGCCGCCCGGAGACCAGACACATCTGCTTAGTGTGCGGTGTCTTTCCCATTGTATTCAGGAAGAGAGGAAGTTTTGGGAATGGTCAGTCTTAACTTATTTTGACAACTTTAAATGTCCTTTATTGAAAAATACATGCTCTTTTAGCCATGTTATAATGTTGTCTCTCTAAAAATAGTTAGAGAACAAAACACATGGTTGGGCTTGGAGAAGAGCCTCGTCTTGCTTGTCTCCTCGGAAATGTTGTTTGGGCTGTAATATTGCAAAGTATGGCATAAAACTCATTTAAACAGCGTAGAGTGAGCCCTTGCGTCCTCTGCTGGAAAACCATTTTGTATTCTCAGAAAAATTAAAATTACATGTACTTATTTTTTCCATAGATATAAAATAAATGTGTCCAAAACAGGTTCAACAGGCTAATGTAAGATATAGGGGCTTTAAAAAGTAGTCTTTGTTATGTTTTACTGTAGTGGCCTCCTGGTTGTCTGGTGCACGGGTCACTGATAGGCTATAGTATGTCTATAAGGGTTGGTTTGAAGAAGAGAATTGGTTTGTGGTTGAAATAAAGTTTAATGAGGAACATGTCTGGATCTGAGACAGACCAGCTGGGACTGATCAGGTCCACTTATGGAAGATGTTTGGTACTTTGAACAATGGGTGGTTTTGACTGCGGTAAATGTAGTGTAGCTAGACTTCTTTAGACTACATGGATGAGATGGCTTAAGATCACTTCCCCAATGTGTCTCTATAGGTTCAATCAAAATATAATAAAAACGCTTTATAATTGGATGCAGACGGTACACAGTTGTCTCATTTTGACCCTAAGAGCTGCTTTTCGAATATATCTGCGCTGGGGCAAGACAAATTTTGCTCAGCTATGTGTAAAAAAAAAATGGGTGCCACCAGCCACAAACCCATGTAAATGCCGTATTGTTTTTATGCTGGACATAAAATCTATGTAACATTTACAAGCTACTCCTACATGCTCTTTATAAGTTATAAATGAGCACAGGGCCATGTGTCATGGTGTCCTGCTCGTGTTTGTCGTGGAGTCACTAGGAGACTGTAACACAACACTACAGCACATACAGTGAAAGTGGAAGTGTGGATATATAACATGGTTTGGGTTTTGGTGGGTTTTAGGTATGGGCAGATGAGACTCTAGTCCTTTTGCGCAAAAATATATAGTGAAATACTGTGATAGTAACATATGTTTTTAACAATCATTTTGCTCCGACTGTTCCTTTTTCTTGGTATTGCAGTGTCCACCACAACAGCTGTTTGCCCACCATGATGCTGTCTGGTTAGTTCGTCATCACCGTTCTCTTTTGCCTTTGTTGGTTTTTTTTTAGCTTAAACTATTATATTGGTTGGTGTGCTTTATAAAAATGTTAGCTTTACCTTTATCAAAGTATTACATATGTTTTAAAGAAAACTTTTATGAATTGAAGTCCATAAAAGTCCATAAGTTTGGATTCTTAAAGGCCTATATTGCGCTATTTTCTGATCTATTTTACAATGTTGTTTCCTCATCAAACACATACCTGGAGTTGTGTTTTGCTTCATTCACACAAAACCTGTATATTTAGGCTGAGTTCTTCTCCCAAACAGAAAACACCCTGTTCCACCTTGTGATGTCATGTGCTCCACTGTGTTTTACATACATCTTCACCTCACTAGAATCATTTGTATGATTTCAGCTCAGGAATTACTTCTCTACGGAACAAAAGCTAAAAGCTAGCTGTCACAAGGTGGAACAGAGTATTGTTTTGTATGTTTTTGATGCATATGGCCTAAAGCTTACAAGAAACCATTTTGTATAATATAGGACCTTTAAGCTCTCAGATGGTATTTTTTTTCCTTCTAGTTACAGTATGAACCTAACCCTGCCTCTTCTGTAACGTTAGTGGAATGTCACTTTCATCCTGAGCATGACATCACCGTATGGAGCGGTCTAATGTCTGGACAAAGGGGCAGTGTCCGCGTCCCCCCGAGGACACTTAGGTCCCGGGACGTCAATCATCCCCTCAGATGGACAGGGTTTTTTAGCCTCAGCTTGTCTCCAGGTAGCAATTAGCACAGACCTCTCTCTCACCCCCCTTTTTCCTGTGCCGTGGTCCAGGAAGTGTGACTAATGTGTGGAATTCATTTAGGAGGGCTTTTAAAAGAATGGACCGTTCATTGTTTATTTTCTTTTTCTTTGATATACCTCTACTAAATATACTGAGTAACATGTTTGCTACTATTGTACTCAAAGTTGCAGCAATTTCATAATTAACATTGGAGTTTTTTCACCCATAAGCTAGTTCTAGTAGCCACACAGCTGAACTGGGGTCGACAGACAGAAGTGAGGCTGCCAATCTTACCCCCTCTGAACGCCGACAATCGTTTACTCACGCACCAATGACATAATAAAGAGTATGTAATTGTAGGAACTGGAATTGAACCACTGACATTTGGGTCGGTAGGGGACACTTTAACCACTAAACCACAAAGTCCCCTTGCTTTTAACCTCAGAAATCACTCAATTCCACATGGATTGTTGCGTCACAGGTAGAAATGTGGAGGTCTCCTGTTTTGTTTTAAAACCTGCATATGTCAAGTTTTATGATTTTCTAATGTTTACTTAATTTGGTGGGATAATATCTATTGTAAATATATATTATTGTTTTACACCAATCAGAAAAAAAAAAATTTGCAAAAAAATTTGCAAAGTAAAGTTGAAAAAATATGTTGAAAATTACTGGAAGTAGAGAGTTCTAAATCATTGATGGTAACACTTTTTTTTTCTCAAAATAAAGTTATTTTACTATATTTTTACTTGTCAAATAATAATTTCTGTGTGCATTTGAGGGTTTTGGTTATGGTTTCTAAGTAACAGTTGTGGAATTCCTTAGTGCAATGTCATAATTTAGAGTGAGGAAGTAAAATTTTAAACCTAAAAAATTGCAATTGAAGAAATGAAATTGAGAAAAAAAGGTGAAATTTCATCTTCATCTTAAATAGAATGACCTTAACTGTGTTTTGGTAAAATTAGTAGATTAACCTTTCATGCAGTTTAGGTGAATTAATCATTGCCAAACTCATTCTGAGCATTTCTGGCTTCAAATTGTGTTCATTGCAACTGCGTGCTTGTATCACGTCACCTTCCGTTTAGTTGATGCATGTTTTAGGGATTACAAAAATATATATAGACATACCACATTTACAGGCACACGCAGCACTGTACAAAGTTGCAGCTAAGGAGCAAGGCGGAAGGAACAACATTAGTTTAGGGTTTCAAAGATCAGCCTTCTAAAGTAGGCCCCGGCGCTATGGCTCGAATGCCTCAGGGGTAACAATTATTTTAGAGCCCTGAGTTTTGTCCTCCAGGCAGTAGTGTGATGTGACACAGTCTTCACACTGCTGTACAGACAAGCAGGCGGGCAACAGGGACTATGCAAGTGTAGGAGTGCAAGACGAGGCGCCCTAGGTCTCTAAAAACATTAACAATAAGCTCATTTTGGCACCTGGTTGAAATCTTATTTATAAAATATGGTCTGATAATACTATACAAATACACCAAATTAACAAAACTGTGTTGGAGTGGTTAGCATTCTGCCTCACCGCACTAAGTTCCCCATCCAGCTCCTTCCATAAACGTCATTGGTGTCATTAAGTGAT
>KN469485.1:8208-19312 GCA_000787095.1 Periophthalmodon schlosseri
TACGGTAACGCGTTACGTTGTCCCTCGAAGACGACCAATCAGAGCGCAGGTGTCGCAGGTTCTCCCAGTCAGTGCCGAGGCGTCGCTCTGGGGACGCTCGCGTTAGCAGTGGAAGTATCAGTTTATCGACATTTTGGACATATTTTCAAAGGTACATTCATTTTTGTTATTTTTCTTCTACTTAAACTGGTGTTACACACTTATTCTGGTGTTACACTTATTACACTTCAAAGGAAAAATAAGGATGGATGTGTAAAATAGAGGTAGTTGTGTGAAAAAAGGCAAAAGAACAGGCTGATACCTCCTTTAACATGATTTTTATTTCTAAAAAAAGGAGAAAAAAAGTCTAGGCGAGCTATAATGTGCTCAGTCCTTAAAGGGTTAAGTGTCTTGCTAAAGGACACAACAACAGGAATCGTCTGTGGGAGCTGGAAAAGCACCACCAACCAACGATGTTTATGTCGAGAGCACGATTCGAACCGCCAACCTTTGGAGCGATGGTCAAACGCTCTACCAACTGAGCCGCTGTCCTGTCTGCAAAACACAGTCTCAATACAGTCAACGCTTTTAAAGTTACAGGTCCACGTGTGACTTCTGTGGGCCGTCTCCATGGAGATGTTATCGTCCTGGAATGTTACGCAGTTTGGAATTAAATTGTGGGCTATACATGGTAAATTGTCACATTTTTATACAGCGTTTTTCCACCTTCAAGGCTCAAAACACTTTACGTCAAGGAAACACTCACCCTTTCACTCACACATTCATACACCAGTGCGCACAGACACTGGGGCGAGGTGGGTGAAGTGTCTTGCTCAAGGACACAACGACTACCGACAACTGACCAACACCGGCACAGTGGTCACCTCACCCATCCTGGGAATAAAACCTGAAACCTTCTCGCTATGAGACACAAATTCTCTCTCACTTTTGAATGTTCTTACCCTCGTCTTGGTTTAATACGTGAGCCATGTATCTAACAACCATCCCTCAGAATTCACCTGTGTTTTGTTCAGCGCCGTAATCTCTGCGCTTTTGTTGCCAGGTACATTTCGTGTTTTTCTCCCGAGGTGTTGTCCAAAATCACAGGCCGCCGCTTCGACAAATCTGTCTGGAAAACTCACCATAGTTTTAAGGCGAAAACGCTCGAAATGACACTTTGCCGCATAAGTCACGTCCCTGTCCGTCTCTCCCCCAGGTCCTCCAGATAAGCTTCCGCAGCCGACCAAGCCTCTGCCCACGGCTCCGCCCCCTCGCTCCCATCCGCCGTCGGACCCGCGGAAACCGGACAGACAGACCAGGCCCCCCAGGCTGCCCCCGCCGTCCCACCCCAACGCCAAACCCAACATCTGCGACGGCGGCTTCAACACGCTCGCCATCCTCCGAAGAGAGATGTTTGTCTTCAAGGTAAGACGCCGACGAGCATCAAAACAATCCCAAGGCTGTTTTTCACTGTTTGTTTTTGAGCCATCAATTTACCTGAAGGTGCGTTTCTCTTTTGGCAGAGAAAAACACAACTTAAAGGTCCTATATTACACAAAATGGACGTTTGTGAGGTTTAAGCCGTGTTCTAACGTTGTTCCCTCCTCAAAAACGTACTGGAGTTGTGTTTTGTTTCATTCACACGTGTTTGAGTAACACTTTATTATTAGTCCAAAGATCAAAATGCTCTGTTCCACCTCGTGATGTCATGAAGTGGTAGTTTTCAAGTTAACATCTACCTTTTACCTTTAGTTCAGTAGAGATTGGCGATTCCAGAAATAATCCAAATGATTCTAGTGAAGCTGTGTGGAGTTTAAAAACACACTTCCTGTATTACCTCATGACATCACAAGGTGGAACAGGTGGAGTGTTTTCGGAACTCGGCCTAAATAAGCAGGGTTTGCGTGTTAAACATGTGTGAATGAAACAAAACACAACTTTTTTTCTCAAACACATGAGGACCTCATGACTCACAAGGTGGAACAGGTGGAGTGTTTTCGGAACTCGGCCTAAATAAGCAGGGTTTGCGTGTTAAACATGTGTGAATGAAACAAAACACAACTTTTTTTCTCAAACACATGAGGAAAACCAGGTACAGGGCCTTTAATGGAATCTACCTGACATTAAAACATGAAATTATGTCATGTTTTTGGTCTTATTTGCAACGAAAATGTTACAAAATGAAAAACAAAATGGCTGAAGTTATGGCGCAAACAATGTAAACGTTTATCATAGTGGGGAGAGCATCCAAGTAGGAGAAGTATTTATGACTCAAATAGAAGTAAAATGTATAATAATAAAACTAAGGAGGCTCCGATACGATTCTGGTATCAGATATCGGTATTTTCGATATCCCATTTTGGTCTGTAAATTGGTAAAAAGATGATTTACTGGTTGATGTTGGCTCAAAACATCTCACAATATTAAACTTTGGATCAGATTTGGGTCATTTCTTATCTTATGCTGTTTACGTTTAAAGGAAATACACTTCCCTAAATAAAACTTCGTCGCTACACCTGCTTCTAACTTTTAACAGCTATATATCGAAGTCAAATACTTCCTGACTTTTGAATAGGTTCAGGCATTAGCTACACCCCTCCATACTGTATCCCTATATACAGAAATAGTCCCTTTCTGCTCGGTTTGAACCTAATCGGCTGACGGAGCAACAATAGACCTCCCTATCTCACGTTTTACACCAGTGTGGATGTGCTATAGGTTTGGGAAACGCCATTATACGGCCTGAAGCTAGCTGAATTAGCTAAAGCATATGCACTGAGCTGTGGGGATTACCTGGAGTCTGTGCTGAATGCTAATCTGAGCGCGTATTGTGGGGAATAGGGAAGTAAGTGAGTTGTGAGGGTGGAGAAAGTGTTTTGTAGAAGTTCGTGTCGGGTCCTTAAACTGATGCTGTGGACGTATTAGGGAAATGTGTGAAAAATTAAAGTTTCAAGTTGTTTTTGTTTGTGGCTAACTGGTCACTGGTCTGTCTATAGTAACTTGTAAGACTTATTTTTACTCGTACTAAAATATATTGAATACACAAAGTTCGGGAAAGGTGATATTCTGTATGTTTTGCCAGTTTGGAAGCTCTTGAGCAAACGCTGAAGCGACAGTAGTTTATAAGAGTCCACAGATCTGGAAATTAGCAGTTTGGTTGTTGCTTCTACTTGTGCCCACTGTTATTGTGTCCTTGGGTTCAAGTTCTATATTTGGAATTCCGACCGCAAGTATCATAGCAACCAAAGAGCCAATCAGGAGCGAGGCTGTTGAAGGTAACGCCCCTTCCCGCCCGCACCGCTGGTTTATCAGGGAGCGGGCGCTTAGCAACGCTGTCAGTCAAACCTCGGGGAAGGTCTGTTATTGTCTGTTATTAATGTTCATATGTTGATTCACAGACACAATAGTGAAATAAAAACCCCAGGATCATGTAGAGGGTTAATACGAACATTTAAGACCAACATGAGTCTGACAGCAGCAGGTACAGAGAGAGGACACAGTTTTTCAATAGAAAGTGAGTTGGAGTCAGTGGAGCCGGATGTGCGCCCATGATCACTTCCTGTTTGGAACACGGCAGCTAGCAGGTTAGCTACGTCCATTTACAAATACAGTCTATGGTTCTGATACTTAAGTTTTAAGTATCCCCCAAAACCTGATATCAACTGATACCAGAGAAGAGACTGAAAACAGTGTTTATCTGCGTCTCTGCTTTGAATGCCCATTAGCGGCACTTTCAAAATTTGACCTTTTTTCTTTTTTTCATTTAGCGAGCTCCTCTTTGTGTACATTAGTTTTCATTTACCACAGCTCATTTACAGCACGTTGTCCAGTCCCAATGAGAAAAAACTTGTTCCATGCTGTTCCTTGGTGTTCCTCGGTGTTCCTTGGTGTTCCTCGGTGTTTCTTGGTGTTCCTCAGTGTTCCTTGGTGTTCCTCAGTGTTCCTTGGTGTTCCTCAGTGTTCCTTGGTGTGCGCCGCTCGTGTAGGACACTGAGAGACCTGGAGGTCACATAGAGCTTCAGTGTTGTGCTGTGAGAGGGAGCAGTGTGTGATGTATGTGAGGATATAAATAGACCGTTTCATTGGTTCAATAAGAAACTCGTGGAGCCTGAAGGAAACTCTCCATCAGCGTCTCCTGTTTTATTCTTCAGGTGATCAATGGGAGCTACTAGTACTGCTGCTACTACTACTACTACTGCTACTGCTACTACCACTATGACAACTGCTGCTTCTGCTACGTCTACTTTAAATCCATAACAAAACCACAAAATACAACTTGATTCATCAGTTCCCACAGAACAAAAACAGATCAAAACCAATTTGTTCAGCCTCTGTATAATTACATTTCTGAACCATTGTCTTGACTACTTATATTTAGTTCTTCCTTTCTCCTCGCTCCCTCGTGGTATTCCTCCTCGCTCCCTCGTGGTATTCCTCCTCGCTCCCTCGTGGTATTCCTCCTCCCTCCGCTCGTGTTACTCCTCCTCGCTCCTGATGGACTGATGAGGATCATGAGGTTTCTGCACATCTACTGAAAAGCAGACGGCACTTTTTATGGACTTTGATTTGACGAGAAAAACGTGGGATTTTCTAAAGTAAAACAGATGTGTTTCAAGTTTATGTCAAAAGTGATTTCAGTCCAAGATTTTGACAGAAATGTACCTCTCATAGACTGTTTATATAAATGGACGTAGCTACCCTGCCGCCGCCGTGTTCCAAACAGGAAGTGATCATGGGCGCACTTCCGGCTCCATCGACTCTGGCTCCAATTCACTTTCTGTGTTAAACTCCGCCCCTCTCTCTGTACCTGCTGCTGTCAGACTCGTCATTTTGGTCTTAAATGTTCGTATTAACCCTCTACATGATCCTGGGGTTTTTATTTCACTATTGTGTCTGTAAATCAACATATGAACATTAATAACAGACAAATCAGGCGCCTTCTTTCCCCGAGGTCGCTCCCGCTAGCGTTAGCAACAGGTTTGATTGACAGCGTTGCTAAGCGCCCGCTCTCTGCTAAACCAGCGGTGCGGGCGGGAAGGGGCGTTACCTTCAACGGCCTCGCTCTGGTTTATTTTGAATTTTTGAATAATAATTTATCTAGATTTTTTTTGTATATTCCTATTTTCTGACAGTTCTTGAACTTTGCGTTGCAACACTGAAATTTCCGCGCTGTGGGACAAATGTTCGCTTATCCAGACACAGTAAACATATGGAATAATGTATAAACAGCACAGAGGGCCTTGGTTTGGGGCTGTGCCTAACATAGATTAGCGTGTCTTTCTAATCTCGCTGTGCTGTCGAAGAGCAGAGTCATTATGACAGTTATCTTAATGTTGTACTTATAACACTTTAATTTAACTCATATGGATTTTAATTTTCGCTTCTTTTGTTCGATTGAATAACTTAGAGAGCGCCAGCATTGTCTGAAGCAGCGCTCGTAAAAGCCGATCCCACGGGCCCCGAGTTCGGCACAATCTCTGCTTTGTTTAGAAACGCTAAACTGTGAGAAATAAATACCACAAATAAATAGGTTTATTGTTTCGTGTTCTGTTAAGTAGAAGGACGAAAAATGGATTTTACAGTTTCACATATCTCAAAGTAGCGTTTAAAGAGCCCATACGACGCTGTTTCCTCGTCACAAACAGACCTGGAGTTGTGTTTTGTTTCATTCGCACATGTTTAACACACAAACCCTGCAGAAAACACTCTTCACAAGGCGGAACGGAGCGTTTTGAGCTTTGGAGATGTAGACAGACTAATAATAAAGTGTTACTCAAACGTGTGAATGAAACAAAACACAACTCCGAAGTGCTCCATTGTGTTTTTAAACTCCACACACCTTCACTAGAATCATTTGGATCATTTCAGTCCTGGAATTGACAAACTGTAGTAAACAAATGGTCAAAGGAGCTGTTAACTTGAAAAATACCACTTCATGACATCACAAGGTGGAACAGAGCATTTTGAGCTTTGGAGATGTAGACAGACTAATAATAAAGTGTTACTCAAACATGTGTGAATGAAACAAAACACAAATCCAGGTCTGTTTTTGAGGCGGTAACAGCATTAGAACATGACTTAAACCTCACAAGAGTGAAGATTTGCTGTCAACGGTAAAGCTAACAATAACTAGCATGCTAACCGTGCACTTCTTGATCAAACAGTCCTGGGGCAAGACTGATTTTGCGCAAATACACGGAAAGAGTCAGACACGGGCCGTTTAAGATTAGTAATTCTCAGGGACTAAACTAGGACTGGAATAAAGAACAAGCCAATCAAACCAGGATAAATACACCCTATTGTTGTGTCACTGGGCAAGACACTTAACCCACCTCGCCCCAGTGTCTGCGTGAACGGGTGAGTGGCTCTTTGATGTAAAGTGCTTGGAGTGACTTGAAGGTGGAAAGGCGCTGTATAAAAATGTGACAGTTTACCGTCTCCTCGGGGCTGTGATCTCTTTCCATTTGGCAAAAGCTCAGATCCGCCAAATGACATTAATTCGCTGAAATGGGCAGCGCCGAATGTTCCAGATAAGGTTTGGATCTCCTTTGGTCTCCTCGTCTTCTGTCGGATCTCGCACCGTCTCGAATGTTCCCCTTGTTTGTTTAACAGAGTGAGGCTGAGTCGTGGCAGATCATTTGTTCTTGTAAAACCAGACCGCTCACATCATTAAGACCACTATATCTCATAGCACTATTTGCCGCGTTCTTCTTATTACAGTCCAAAGATACACATGCGTTCACTTAAACTTTCACTGTTTTTCCGGCGAAGGGTCAGCTACCTGCTTGTCGTCATGGAGATGCGATTGCTTTGCCTGGTTTTAAAGTTTAAACGTCCCATTTTACACTATTTTCTGATCTGTTGTTGCATTTTGTTTCATTCGCACATGTTTAACACACAAACCCTGCAGATTTAGGCTGAGTTCTTCTCCCCAACAGCTCTGGAATTTCCAACCTCTACTGAACTAAAGGTAAAAGGAGCTGTTAGCTTGAAAAGTAGCGCTTCATGACATCACAAGGTGGAACAGAGCATCTTGAGCTTTGGAGATGTAGCTTGAAACCATGTTCTGAAGCTGTTTCCTCCTCAAAAACAGACCTGGAGTTGTGTTTTGTTTCATTCACACATGTTTGAGTAAAACTTTATTATTAGTCTGTCTACATCTCCAAAGCTCAAAATGCTCTGTTCCACCTTGTGATGTCATGAAGTGGTATTTTTCAAGTTAACAGCTCCTTTGACCATTTGTTTACTACAGTTTGTCAATTCCAGGACTGAAATGATCCAAATGATTCTAGTGAAGGTGTGTGGAGTTTAAAAACACAATGGAGCACTTCCTGTATTACCACTTCATGACATCACAAGGTGGAACGTTTCCTGTATTACCACATGATGACATCACAAGGTGGAACAGAGCGTTTTCAGTTTGAGAGAAGAACTCAGCAGCCTAAATCAGGTTTGTGTGTTTAAACATGTGTGAATGAAACGAAACACACCTCAACACAACATTATAACATAGATCAGGAAACAGCGTGATATGGGCCGTTTAAGGACTTAACTTGTCGGGGGAGTTCACAAATTTACCCAGGATTCAGATTATTTTTTTGTTTTTCAAATCGAGCAGGTGGTCTTAGTGATAATTCCAGATTTGAAATTTGCGTTTCGCCCATTTATTACAAAACAAACTCCACAAAAAGACGTGTATTTCGCTCGTTTGCCCTTCTCTTCCCGCTCAAAGTGCTGGTTGTATCTGTATTGATTGAGGAGTTTTGAAATCACCCCTGACTAAATACATCCACTTTAACCCGAGCCAAAACTCTGTCTGTGAGTTCTGATTTACAGCAGCACTTACTCCGGCTCATTTTTACAGTGCGGTCCATTCTCGTGATTGCATGAAGGCTGTGGGCCGGTGCCAGGTCCATTTGGGCTCATGGTTTAGCTCTGCTCCACGGGCTTGGACGAGCGGACCGGAGCCGTGGCCAACTCATTACTTTGTGGATGTGTGCGGCCCCTCGGGCCCGCGGCTCACAGGTGGGCCGGTCCGGGGGAGAGGAGAGAGCGGGGTTCACAGGTGGGTCGGTCCAGGGAAAAGGAGGGTCTGGGGTTCACAGGTCAGGTGGGCCGGTCCAAGGGAGAAGAGAGACCGGGGTTCACAGGTGGGTCGGTCCAGGGAAAAGGAGGGTCTGGGGTTCACAGGTCAGGTGGGCCGGTCCAAGGGAGAAGAGAGACCGGGGTTCACAGGTGGGTCGGTCCAGGGAAAAGGAGGGTCTGGGGTTCACAGGTCAGGTGGGCTAGTCCAAGGGAGAAGAGAGACTGGGGTTCACAGGTCAGGTGGACCGGTCCAGGGGAGAAGAGAGACCGGGATTCGCAGGTCAGGTGGGCCGGACCAGAGGAGAGGAGGGCGAGTTCACAGGTGGGTCAGTCCAGGAGAGAGGAGAGACCGGGGTTCGCAGGTGGGCCGGAGCAGGGGAGAGGAGAGAGCGGGGTTCACAGGTGGGTCGGTCCAGGGAAAAGGAGGGTCTGGGGTTCACAGGTCAGGTGGGCCGTTCCAGGGGAGAGGAGAGACCGGGGTTCACAGGTGGGCCAGTCCAGGAAAGAGCAGGACCCAGAGTTCACAGGTGGTCCGGTCCAGGGGAGATAAAGGGCGAGTTCACAGGTGGGCCGGTCCGGGGGAGAGGAGAGACCGGGGTTCACAGGTGGGCCGGTCCGGGGGAGAGGAGAGACCGGGGTTCACAGGTCAGGTGGTCCGGTCCGGGGGAGAGTAGAGCTACAGGGGGGATGTACTTTACAAGATTGAGATAGATTAGATCAAACTTGGGTCGTGTTTTGTGGTTTCACTGGAGTTGGTTCACTCTGTTTGTTTTGCTTCACAAAATCCACGGCTGTTGTGTTACATAAACTGTTTCATAACTTTATTTTGCTCAGGCTGATGCTGAACTCCAGATACTTGGATTTTTATGGTAAATGGTCACGTTTTTATACAGCGTTTTCCACCTTCAAGTCACTCAAAGCTCTTTACATCAAGGAACCACTCACCCATTCACACACACATTCACACACCAGTGCACACAGACACTGGGGTGAGGCGGGTTGAGTGTCTTGCCCAAGGACACAATGACAGCATTCATCTGTGGGAGCTGGGATCAGACCGCCAACCTGTGGGTCAGTGGATCTGACCGCTCAACCAAATGATTTGAAATCCCAGATAAATACATTTTACTATTTTTACAAAAGTTAATTCATGATCTTTACTTCAACTTAAGATAAAGTGAGGCGAGGTGGGTTGAGTGTCTTGCCCAAGGACACAACAACAAAACAACATTCACTATGATTCTACTACCAATTTTTTACAACAAGTCAGTTTCAACATTCACCAGTTTTGTTTAAAGATGCACCATGGAACTTTTCTGGTACTTTAGTCCGTGTTACCGTTCTTTCTGGAATATTCTACAGTTTGGTATTAAATATTTGAAAGTCGCATTTATTCAGTTATTAATTATTAATTAGTTAAAAGTTAAAAGGACTGGCCGTCTGCTCGCCGTCTGTGGGACGTGTCTTATGCATCATGGAATTTGATGGAAACGCACATTATAAACTGTGGCAACCCATTTCCCATGTCATTTTACAACCAGAATCCCCTCGGTAACAAAAGGCTCTGTGCACGGTAGCACGCTAGCTAGCTCACTGCGTCTGAAACGAGCCCCTCACAGGCTCGTCCACGTCGTACCACGTGACCGCTCTGACCAATCAGAGCTTGAGTTTAGCTAGAGCGGCAGAGAGCGAACCCGAAGATAACGATTAAAAAGCGTTTAAGACAACAGATGGATTTTATGAAGTTTATGATCTGAAAATAGGTAAAAATTGCCGCAAAATTGGACCTTTGTGAAAGCTGTAGGTGCCCTGTCAGTCCCTGAGTCCCTGTCAGTCCCTGTCAGTTCCTGAGTCCCTGTCAGTCCCTGTCAGTCCCTGTCAGTTCCTGAGTCCCTGTCAGTCCCTGTCAGCCCCTGTCACCCCCTGTCACCCCCGTCACCCCCTGTCAGTCGAACATAAGCAGTTTGTGATCACATTTCGTTCGTGAGAAAAATCCTTTCTGGGCAGGAGGGATTTTGCCATTGTAGTACCAATGAGTGGCCACTAGTCCAACTCGAGACGGCTCAGTTAGCATTAACCTCTCCAGTTATTTTAGTAAACCCATGGCCTCAAAGCGAACAGTCACTTTTATTAAAATCAGAAAACATAAAGTAACCAACATATTAAAATTCTAATTAATAAAAATAAAGACTACCCAGTTATTTTTAAATGTAGAATACTTGAGTTTGTGGCGTTTCAAAATTAGCATTAGCTTCAGCATTAAGACACAAACATGTCTCTTTCTAAACACAGAAGGTGAAATATTCGTTTTATTTGTGTAGTGTTTAACGGCTAACTTCACTTACGGGTAAGATCTGTGGAGAGACGACTCCGCTCACAGTAACAATGTGTTTCAAGGTCTTTTTTTTAAGTCACCTGTAACTGAATGAATGTGAGATATATATTTTAATGCCCTACTGTGGAACATCTCACAACATCCGGTCGTCGTGCACCTTTAAAACCCTTCCTGACCTGTTTTCACGTGTCACAGTTGTGCCGGTACCAGTGCCCTCTTTCCTCTGGTACTGCACGTGAGGAAGTGTGCCACCCGCTGCCACGCGCTCAAACAAATAGGTCAAATTCCAGTCGATGCTAGCTAGCGTGCTGCGTTAGCCCCCCCGCGCCCATGCTAGCTTAAACCGCTGTATCCTGGCACAACACCGCACGCCTCACTGTGAACTTTGGTAACATTCGCTGCATCTACAATTAAAACCACCGTCTTCAAACCCGCCAAACTGATCAAACGCGTAACTCTCCAGCTGCTCCCGTTGTTCTTTTGTTTACCGCTCAATAAAACATTTTAGTACCTGGCAGTTTAAGTTCCGTTCTCCGTGTTGGACCAGGCTAATCTCCAAAGGCTTCTGGAGTCACGCTCGTTAGGCTTTTGTTTTACGGGCGCTCTCTCTCCCCTACGCTCGAGGAGGCGGCGGGTCGAGCGAGGGTCACGGGTCGATCCGGATCCGGTGTCGCCAATAAACGGAATATCGGCGGGGCCGGGGCC
>KN469485.1:19350-31718 GCA_000787095.1 Periophthalmodon schlosseri
GCGGAATATCGGCGGCTCCGGTTCAACTCCGTATGAACTTACACAGCGTCTGGTCAGTTCTACAGCTGCTCGGGCAGTGGACCGCAGACTGGCCAGTGGAGCGTGGAGGGATCAAAAGTATCGGGAATCGGATTGTGTGGATTTGAGTCGATACCGATATCTGATATTTGACTTCTAAAGGTCCATATGACTCTGTTCTCTGTTCTGTTCTAATGTTGTTTCCTCGTCACAAACAGACCTGGAGTTGGGTTTTGTTTCATTCACACATGTTTAACACACAAACCCTGCAGATTCAGGCCGAGTTCTTCTCTCAAACAGAAAAAAAAACACTGTTCCACCTTGTGATGTCATTCTCCACTGTGTTTTTAAACTCAAAACTCAAACTTTTAAAAATGTACTTAAAGAGTAGAAAGTAAAAGTACTTCTCACAGATTTTCAGTCTTATAAAGCTTCAAATGGAGTGATTTTTATAAAAATTTTGTGCTGAATTTTGTGTTTATGTAATTTGTATAGTTTTGTTTTGTTCAAATTCTGAACGTGTTAAAAATAAACCCTCAGCCTTTTCAGCAGGTCTCACACAATAATAAAAAATACTTTGACTTTTCAGTCCTGTTCAAAAATGTAGTGGAGTAGAAAGTACAGATACTGCTCTCAAATGTACTGAAGTAAAAGTTAAACGTATCCACTTTAAAATCCACTTAAGTACAGTACAAATACCTAAAATGTGTACTTAAGCACAGTACTTTAGTACTTGTACTTCGTTCCGTTCCGCCTCTGCCAGTGACGGGCCTGGTTTACACTCAGATTATTAAAAATTTAAACAAATCTTTTTTCATTTGTTCACATAAGTGTTTGTTTTTGTGTTCACTCAGCAGTGAACCAAGACTTATGTAACACTGTGGAACAACAACACATCTGAGTGAGGAAGAGGAGGGAGACGAGGGAGAGTGAGGAGTGAGGAAGAGGAGGCAGAGGAAGAAGAGTGTGGAAGAGGAGGGAGAGTGAGGAAGAGGGAGGAAAAGGAAGAAGTGGAGGAAGACTGAGGAAAAGGAAGAAGTGGAGGAAGAGTGAGGGAGAGTGAGTAAGTACTAGTATTACTTACTAGTACAATGTAAAAAGTACAAGAATAAAAAGTATTTAGTAAAATTATTACTCAAGTAAGTGTAATTAAAACTGATTTTAATATGAGGTCATGTGACCTGGACCACGGCGATGAGCCAAACTGAATCATTTCATCATGTCGACATAAAGCTCCAGTCACTTTAGACTCACTCACAGTGGGAAGAGGAACCACAACTTTTACTCGAGTAACAGGACTGTTACTCTGTACAATATATTACTCGAGTAACAGGACTGTTAGTTAAACAAAAATACGTCAACACCGATCTGAGCAGTTTCTCTGGTGCATTCTTCATCCCTCTCTTACAGACGTCTGTGTGTATGTGGAGGTTTTCAGAAGAGGTCAGACATGTTCTGACCCTTGACCCCAGGCCCATGTGGGAAAAGCCGCTGTATGAGGCTGTTTTTCTGAGCCAATCGAACGTGTCGTATTTCAGACTTGCTGCTCTGAGCTGTTGTGATGATCCTGAACAGCATCGTAACAGCAAAGTGCCTCCTCTGTTTCAATGGGAGAAAAGAGAAAGTGCGTTTTGTTGTGTTTTTGTCTTTTAAATATCATGAATAGTGTCACTGTACCAAATTAGACTTGTATCCATTCATTTCATGGTTTCATATTAACATCGTAAATGGTCCCGGTCACGTTTTATACGCCGTTTTCCACCTCCGAGACCCACACAGACAGTGGGATTAGGTTCGGTGGAGTAGAGTCTGTTTGATAAATGGCCTGTTTATTTCTGTCACTGAGGCTGGAGCTGCTCTGATGTCGCTGGAGGAGCTGGATATCGTCAAGACAATAACAGTGTCATTACTATAGACTGTAGATATAAATGGACGTAGCTAACCTGTTAGCCGCCGCGTTCCAAACAGGAAGTGATCATGGGCGCACTTCCGGCTCCATCGACTCTGGCTCCAATTCACTTTATATTGAAAAGCGACAGTTTCATTTCTAGCCGCTTATACAATATAAACTGAGGAAAAACACATTTTGGTCAACTTAAACTACCTGAGTAAATGTACCAGAGCCACCTCTGCATGTTGCCTTCGCTCTGTGACAGTTTCGTTTCTATCTTACGAGCCGCTTATACAAGATAAACTGAGGTAAAACACATTTTGGTCAACTTTAACTAAATGTGCCTGAGTAAATGTACCAGACCCACCTCTGCATGTTGCCTTCGCTCTGTCTCTTGGACTTGGAGATGTTTTGGACCCCTCTCAGCACAGGCACAATGCTTCGCTTGTAGCCAAAGGGTGGGTGGGTTTTGATGTCTTTCACAGCTGGCTCTCCCCCCTAAGGCTTCTGTGTGTCTTCAGGTTTCATCCCCGACATCAAAAACACACACTCACACTCTCACGTTTCTGGCCCGGTGGATACGAGCTCCGTCGTAAAGGTGCCGGACACAGTAGTTTCACATTCTTCACGTTTTTATAGTTTGTTCTGTGAGAGTAAAGCCGACCTGGAAAGTGTAGATGAGGTTACACCGTGGAAGCTGCAGGACATGTTCTACAGGAGAGGAGGTCTGAAGACACCAGGCTAAACGGACTCCTGTGAGCTTTAAGTCATGTTCTACTGCTGTTTCCTCCTCAAAAACAGACCTGGAGTTGTGTTTCGTTTCATTCGCACATGTTTGAGTAACACTTTATTATTAGTCTGTACATCTCCAAAGCTCAAAAACGCTTGGTTCACCTTGTGATGTCATGAAGCGATAGTTTTCAAGTTAAAAGCTACCTTTTTACCTTTTAGTTCCAACACAGTGGAGCACTTCCTGTATTACCATTTAGTGACATCACAAGATGTTTTTTGTTTGAGAGAAGAAACGTGTGAATGAAACAAAACACATTTCCAGGTTTGTTTGTGATGAGGAAACATTAGAAAAGAGATCAGAAAATAGAATCAGATGGACCTTTAAAGACAGTAGTTTTGTCTGGATATAAATATTTACTTACATACATTTCTTAAACTGTTTTGAGTTTGTAAATGTAGTGATATCGATTAAAAATGAGACATATTTTGGTGAACGTAACTAACTCTGTTGTTGTGTTTTCAGGACCACTGGTTTTGGCGCGTGAGGGACAACATGGTGATGCCCGGGTACCCCATGCTCATCAGCGTGTTCTGGAGAGGCCTGCCCCCAAAGATCGACGCCGTGTACGAGAACAGCGAGGGGAGGTTCGTCTTCTTCAAAGGTGAGCTCCCAACAACAAACCAATCCAACTCGGAACGGGCCAATCCAACCCAAAACCGGTCAATCTAACCCACAACCGGTCAATCTAACCCACAACAGGGCAATCCAACCCAAAAACGGGCCAGTCCAATCCAAAACAGGCCAATCCAACCCAAAACAGGCCAATCCAACCAATAACAGGCCAATCCAACCCACTACAGGCCGATCCAAACGAAAACAGGTCAATCTAACCCACAACAGGGCAATGCAACCCAAAAACGGGCCAGTCCAATCCAAAACAGGTCAATCTAAACCAAGACAGGCCAATCTAAACCAAAAGAGGCCAATCTAACCCACTACAGGCCAATCCAAACCAAAACTGGCCAATCCAACCCAAAACAGGTCAATCTAACCCACAACAGGCCAATCCAACCCACTACAGGCCGATCCAAACGAAAACAGGTCAGTCTAACCCAAAACAGGCCAATTTAAACCAAAACAGGCCAATCCAACCCAAAACAGGTCAATCCAACGCAAAACAAGCCAATCATAGACTATACTATATACCTGCTAACACTGTAGCGGCTAATCTGGAGCCAAATTCCATGTTTGGAATTCCAACCACAAGTACCATAGCAACCAAAGAACCAATCAGGAGTGAGGCTGTTGAAGTTAACGCCCCCACCCTCTTTGGAGATGTAGACAGACTGATAATAAAGTGTTACTCAAACATGTGTGAATGAAACAAAACACAACTCCAGGTCTGTTTTTGAGGAGGGAGCATCATTAGAACATGACTTAAAGATACAAGTGTCAGTTTTGCGTAATATAGGACCTTTAAGTGATTGCAAGATTAGAGCAGAAGTGGCTTAGTGGTAGAGCGTTTGCCCAGTAACCCAAAGACCGGTGGTTCAATCCCTGCTAAGACTAGAGCACACTGTCCTTCACCCACCTTTCCTGCGAATGAATGTTCTGTGGGTTTAAGCGAGTAAATGGGCGACAGTGGCTCAGCTGGCACAGTTTGTCCACTGATCTGAAGGTTGGCGGTTCAAATCCCGCTCTCGCCAGTTCCCACAGATGAATGCTGTCTTTTTGTCCTTGGGCAAAACACTTAACCCAACTGTGTAAATGGGTAAGTGGTTCCTTGATGTCTTGAAGGTGGAAAAACGCTATGTAAAAATGTCTCGTTGATGTCCAGCGTGTTTTGGAAGACCATGTATAAACCCAAGTCATTTTATTATTAATATTTGACCAATTTGGGACAGCGTGGAGTGTTCCCTGTCTGCAGTGGTCAGTCTCTATCCAAAGTGGCCCAATGAAACAGCAAACCAGGCCCAAATGTTGCTGCTCGCCCATAGACATATCCTCGTTAGCTAGCGTCATGCTTTGATTCGATTACACTGTTAGCTCTTTAGCATTCAGGCCGCGCTGTGTTCCCAGAAAACAAACAGCGGATTTTATCTTTAATATCTGCTTCATGTTCTCGTCCTGCCTTGATATGGGATCTGAGAGCGAGTGCGTTTCGCTGTGTAAATCAGAACAAGATTAAAGTAATGTTTTGCCCACTTGGCTGTAAAATCTGCCTTAATCCACTTCTTTTTTGAATGTTAATAAGTGACGCTGTATGTTTGAACGCACTGGCAGCGATAAATAGTTTTGCTTCTTATAAATAGTGCCCTGATAACATAAATACATCATAAATCATTTGGTATTTGGAAGTAGATCAGAAGTAGCCGTTCCGTCTCTGTCTCTTAATGATGTAATGTGGTCTGTGGTGTTGCCTTAACTGTGGGAGGAATTTGTTTTGCATTTGAATTATTAAGACATAACAGTGATTCACTCCAAAGCTATGGGCGATATTTCTACAGTGTTTCTCTGACTGTGTTCAAGAACCAGTCGAGTCTTTGCTACGACCAACAGGCAACAGGCAAAATGAATACTTCAGATGTTTGTGTCTCAATGCTAACGCTAATGCTAATTTTGAGGCGGAATAAATATTAAAATAAAACCACAAACTAAACTATTCTACATATAAAAAAAATGTGTAGTCTTTTAATTAATTTAATGTTAATAGGTTGTTTATTTTATTTTTTCTGATTTTAATAAGTGACTGTTAGCTTTGAGTCACAGTGAGCTAGCTAGCGTGCTACTGTACTTTCTTGTCGTCCTTTTGTGCAAACTATAATCCGCTACTTTCTCGTCTGGTTATTGCGTTGCCTAAAATGTTCCACAGTCCATTAACCATGTCTGTATTGCTTTTATTCCGACAGCAGCGTCGTTTTTGTTAAAAAAAACTGCAAAACTAACTTACTGAGCAGGCTCGCTTCTCCACAGATCTGACCTGTAACTTGGCCTGCTTAGCGTTTCCCGCTTGTCTCCATGGAAATAGATAGTTTAATTCTTTACCGTGGAACATTTTAAGAAAAACAGTATGATCTCCTTAGAGCGTAGACTGTTTATATACATGGACATAGCTAACCTGCTAACTGCTAAACCAGCGGTGCGGGCGGGAAGGGGCGTTACCTTCATCAGCCTCGCTCCGGATTGGCTCTTTGGTTGCTATGATACTCGACGTCGCAATTCCAAACATGGAACTGGGCTCCAAATTCACCGCTATAACTGCTCTGGCCTCGGGTGACGTCGCGCTCACTTAGTCCATTTCTTACACAGTCTGTGGTTTAGACCCATTTTAGACCTTGTTTAGACGGGTTAAAGACGTTGTTGTTCTTGGAAAATCCATTCTTAGGTGGAACATGGATAAATAAAGTTCGATTTACGATCGTCTTGCCAATTTGTAGGAAGCCGTTCATTTCTTATCTGAGAGGCCACTGACAAGACGCACGTTTAAATGGAGACCGAGTCCGCCACTGACACCCAGTCATTGAACGCTAATTATGTCTGAAACTGAAAAGCGACTTAAAAGGCACAGAACAAACAGACCAGCCTCGTGAAAACTCCCACGATGCACTGCAGAGGGAGGGGGAGCAGACTCACCACTACAGATGTGGCGCTGATGAAAGTAACGGGAGCACGACACAAGACTTCAATACCAAACTGTTTAACTGTCAGATGCAGATGTGTTGACTTGATTTAAGGTTAATATCTCTGTAATGACTCAGCCTTTCCACATGAAACGAAGCCCAGTGACCCCTGACCCCTCACTACACAGCCCCGCCCTCTGCAGTGGACTCTATAGCGCCGTATTCACAGGGCGATTTGGACACTTAGCGCACTATGGTTGGGTCATGTGGTTCTGGCGTCTGGGTGAAAAAAAGTCTCAAGTCTAAACTCTGATAAAACTTGATTTCTGTCATAAATAATAAGCAGGGAGCGGACGCTTAGCAAGGAAAGAAGGCGCCTGATTTGTCTGTTATTAATGTTCATATCTTGATTTACAGACACAATAGTGAAATAAAAACCCCAGGATCATGTAGAGGGTTAATACGAACATTTAAGACCAAAATGACGAGTCTGACAGCAGCAGGTACAGAGAGAGGGGACACAGTTTTTCATTAGAAAGTGAACTGGAGCCAGAGTCGATGGAGCCGGAAGCGCAGCCCATGATCACTTCCTGTTTGGAACGCGGCGGCTAGCAGGTTAGCTATGTCCATTTATATATACAGTCTATGGATCTCACGCAAACGGACTGGATTCATCAGCTTTTTGTCTGAAATGTGGAAATTCTCGCTCTTTTAACAGCTCAAGCTAAAGCGGCTAACGCTAGCAACTTTACACAACAACGGTTTATTTAAGAGTCTTTTAATTCATAATCGATCCACAGTGAGATAAACCAGCGCTTCTATCTGCTTCATTCAGTCGTGTTGTGTCCAGTTAAAGACCTGTCTCCGTCCAGTGTTGTTTTTCCGACTCTCGCAATGCATCGTGGTCTATATTGACCGCTCTAGTGACCACTGGCGCCCACTGCTTTTCAAGGTGCATCATGGGAAATTTTGAGCGCGCTATTTTTCTCACCAACTGGACATTCGGACACCACTAAAATGGCGTGACTCCAAAATAGTGCCCCCTGTAGGAAATAGTGTGAACATTCAGACACAGATTATTACTGTAGCTTCAGAAAGTGATGCCATCCTTCAATCCCAAAGATGATAAGCCATCGGTTAATTTGGATAGTTTTGGAGCCAATCCCAAAAAAATGGTACTAGGCTTCAACATTTGTGGATTTTAAGTTGAAAAACAGTGACTTTCCCATAATTATATCGCCCCCTGCCTTCCATCTGATATTATGAATCTAATTATCCAAATCTAGAAGGTGACGTAACCTATTCCTCGAAAGACTCTGCCCCAGCTGTTCGTGTGATTTGGGAGCTCTTCTTCTCATTCAGGCCAAAGGGACTGCCCACAGACTCTGAGTATTTGTACTATCTGAATACACACACAGCTGATTTCCCATGAGGCCCTGCTCTGCTGTTCTGTCTGCCCCAATTTGGAGTGAAATATTTGAATAGAAGTCGGTCAGGGAACAAAACAGCTCCTACTTAGCCTCGTCAAGCCATTTGAGTCACTTGACTGGAATCTGGCAACTGGTTTTTAAACAACAACCTCATACTTAAGGTTTAAAAATGAGATATTGAACATGAAAGTAACAGTATTCATGAATCCTACTCACAGGTAAGAAATAAAAATATTCATGGGATTTAGCTAAGACTGAGTGAGTGTGACGTCACCCACAGCGTTCGGCTCCAGTCAAATGAAGCTCATCGAGGCCGGAGCAGTTATAGCGGCGAATTTGGAGCCGAGTTCTGACCGCGAGTGTCATAGCAACCAAAGAGCCAATCCAGAGCGAGGTTTTTGAAGGAAACGCCCCTTCCCGCCCGCACCGCTGGTTTAGCAGGGAGCGGGCGCTTAGCAACGCTGTCAATCAAACCTGTTGCTAACGCTAGAGGGAGCGACCTCGGGGAAAGAAGGCGCCTGATTTGTCTGTTATTAATGTTCATATGTTGATTTACAGACACAATAGTGAAATAAAAACCCCAGGATCATGTAGAGGGTTAATACGAACATTTAAACAGACTGTTTTCCATTCAAAAGGTAGAATTGTTGTAGAATAAATTGTAGTAGCCCAAGAGTTAAAGAGAAGAGGCATGACACTGGAGAAGTTTATTTAACTTGAGGGTTCATGATATTTGCACTTCTTAGCGTATCTGCTATCGGGCTTAAATCTCTTGCAGAGGCCGATGTTTCGTTTGGGCCAATCATGTGCCTAAAGATCACACATAAAGCTTTATTTTAACATTTTAGTGCGACGAGGACACTGTACAAAATGAGACTACACAGCTCTTGAATCCACTTAGTAATAAAACACGCTTGTGGATGAGTTTGTAGTTATTTCAAATCATATCGTTTGGGGAAAATAATCAAAAACGGCACAATATATCAGCCCAAAATATTGGCAGATCTTATCGGCCATCGGCTTCTGTGGATTCTAATTGGTATCGGCATCAGCCATGTAAAAACCCATATCGATCGATCTCTACTTAAGACATTATGATTGTCTGAGTGTTGTCCAGTCCAGTCCAGTCCAGTCTGGCTATGCTTTTGTTGTAGGGAGTATTATACCTTTGATGACGTAGGCCAAGATAATAAGTACTGAGCTGGAGCTTGGGCCAAAACCTTCTGCCCGACTTCAGGACCTGACGTCAGCTGCTGTGTGGAGAACCAAAATCAGCTGATCTGTTCATTTATGGCACATGTTTGAGCTCTTTTACTAAACGTTGCTACATTTACGGGTTTAGTAAGTTGCCCATTATCGTAAGAGAAAGAAATTTAACTCAACAGCTTCATTTTGTCACCGATGTCACGTTAACTAGCTAAAGTAAACCAATAACTTAACTTTAAAGAAGGCTAACACCAGCAGATCTCCGTTTAGCTCTTTTAAAACGCTGTCAGTGAGCGGACGCGTTGATTTTTTATTATGGTTGCCGTCAAAATCCCAACTTTCTGACATAAAAGCGCATGAATGTTTTACATTTTTAATCACCCGTGGGTATTACCCCTTGTCAAAACAGCATACTCTAGTTTAGTCCAGTCCAGTCTGGCTATCGTTCCGTTGTAGGGAGTATTATACCTCTGATGATGAAGGCCAAGGTGACGAGGGCTGAGCTGGCAGTGAGAGCCAAGCGCAGCAGTAATATTTTGTTTTTAATCACTATGGCAACGGTGACATTGTGGAAACCCATGGATATTATGCAGCTATCGTTACCGTGCTTTTATTATTATTATTAATGCATGCTGCCAGTGTGTCCTTTGGCAAGACACTTTTTCCCTGACACTGGCGTATGCATGGATTAGCGTGATTGTAGCTACGGGGCGGTTGCGGGTTGAATCCTTGAATAAAATGCACTTTTTACTATCAAAGAATATAGTGCAAAATTGCTGTCAGAGCGCAGTTAGCATAAAACTAGCCAGATGTAGTGAAAACTGTCTATACTCATAATAAACCTGACTTTGAAGCTAATTTAGACATGATTAAGATGACTTACTCGCACGTTTGGCTCGTGATTTACGGCGTGAAGGTCCCTGAAACAGCCGTAAACCCGTCAGATACAATCCCCACATGTTTCCTATCGAGCCTCGCGCTGCCTCTGTGTGGCCCACATAAAACACTCACTCAAGTCTGTATTTCAAATCCTGATCTTATGTTACAGTTTGGAGAAGGCAGAGAGCCGTCGCGACTTCAAAGAACGCCACGGCTCTGAAGACGAACCCGCCTTTTATGTGGAGGGTTTGAGGAGCAGGCTCCAATGGGAGAGATGAGTTATAAAGGGAATTTCTTGGTTAATGTGGGATGGAAACGAGGAAATGAACTCAAACTCGTCTGAATGCCGGGCGTGGCAGGGGTCAGGGGTCACAGGAAGGCATGCGAGGGAGAGGGGGCAGCGACAGGGATGTCCGTTCTCAGAGTATAGGGCGGCGCGGGGCATCGGTTTGGTCAGATTTTGCGCTTCCTCGGGCGGCACAGTGTCAGGACTTTTTAAGGAAATAACGTGAAGCGATTGTAGAGATTGGCTCTGGCTCTGGGTCCACCTTCCACATTACTCTATCAAACGATTATCAAAACGTTCTCTCAGTTGGTAAAGCTTTTGTCCGCTGACCTGAAGGTTGCCGGTTCGAATCCTGCTCTCGACGTAAGCGTCATCGGTGTACAGTGATGTATGAACGTGCGTGTGCGAGAGGTCCCGGGTTCAGATCCCAGACGATTTGTTACGACTCAGCTCGTGAGGGGTCAGGGAAGTAACAAAAAAAAACAGGATGGAAAAATGGTAAAGGAAGAAGTAGTTTAATGAACAGGGATGTTAAGGGTAAACTAAACAAAAGGGGTATAAAGTATTGAAACAAAAGGTACCCTGCAAGGTTTAAACAAAAACAAAAGGTAAAGTTCACTAAAACAAATTTTACAATGACATAACAAAATCTTGAGGACCAGAGTCAGTACTGACGGCCTGACGCACAAATGGGTGAGTGGTCCCTTGATTTAAAGTTGGAAAAGCGCTATATAAAAATGTGACCATATAAACCTTCTCAAAATCTGACCTCTACCGAGGCACTGATTCTTTCTCACAACGGTAACGTGCCCAGACGACCACATCCAGTTCTAGGTTAAATGCACATAATTAGATCAATATTATAGTCCACGTACTTCGCAAACGGTCACATTTTTATGTAGCGCTTTTCCACCTTCAAGGCTCAAAGCTCAAATCAAAGAACCACTCTCACATGGGTTAACTGTCTTGCCCAAGGACACAACAGCAGCATTGATCTGTGTGAGCCAGAATCGCGAACCGGTGGGCAAACGCTCTACCAACTGAGCCACTGCCACTTCTCTCCCGACATGTCATAACACGCACAGCGCAGGGGCCGTTTAAACGTTTAAGACGCTGTTCCAGATGTAGGTTAAACGGAAATGACATTTTCAAAAATTCCAAAAATCCAAATATAATCCCGCTCTGATGACGTTTGCAATATTGTCGACCCAACGCACAATGGACCACAGTGATGTGTGTGTACCTCTGCACCACACCTCCCCCCTCTCTCTGTCCCCTCACTCTCCTTCTCTTCCTCTGCCCTCCTCCTCCTCCTCCTCCTCCTCCTCTTCTAGCAGCATTTCCTGGGGTCACGCCATGTCGAAACGTGCCGTTGTTTAAACCTATTACCGCACAGGAAAAGGGAGGGGAACCGTTTTAATGAGAAAAACGAGTCACAGCTTTTAAACTCCCCGTACAAGACGTTCATTGGGAAAGCGGTAAATGTATTCTTGTTTTTAGGTGTGAGTGGATCCCAGAGGCTTAGAAAGTTTTATAAAAAGCTTTGACTGTTCCCGCTGCCAGTTTCTCCACGAGGGCCACTGCGTTTTGGTTTTATCAGCTCTGAGCAGTCCCCGGTTCAAGACTCAAAGATCCATGAATAGCTCCAAGCATCGGCGAGCACAAGGTGTCCCCGTGTGACAAGTTTGAACCGATCCAAACAAGAACGTGTTAAGCAAGAGGTGAAAACGAGTACGGCGAAAGTAGTACGGATTCGTGTTGTCGCAGTTTTCCAGTCGCATCAGTTCATATTTCAGTCTCTCAAACTGTAATGGCTCTGGTGCTGTTCACGATGTGCACTCAGACAGAACCCTACTTTTACACATCCCAAATCTAACTGCGTCGCAACAGAAAAATCACAAATAGATCCACGTGGAGGAGCAGCGGCTCTACACCGAGCTCTTCCTGTGTGACTGAGCTGCTCACTCTATCTCTTAAACTGCACAGAATCACTGAGAAAAATATAAAACGCTGCTCTTGTGGTGAGGCAGAACAAACAGGATTAAAAACAGCTTTATGTTTGTTTCACTATGTTGCGTTGCTAAGCGCCCGCCCCCCGCCAAACCAGGGGCGGGTCCTTAGAGGCGTCACATCTCCGACATGTTAGTGCCACGTGAACCACCTCACACTCTGAGGACTTCAGGGACCCGCCTCCTGCTGTAGTCCTGGTTAAGTCCTGGTTAAGTCTTGGTTTAGTCCTGGTTTAGTCCTGGTTCAGTCCTGGTTCAGTCCTGGTTTAGTCCTGGTTCAGTCCTGGTTCAGTCCT
>KN469486.1:509-18222 GCA_000787095.1 Periophthalmodon schlosseri
GTAAACAAGTCCGTCTTATTTAATATCACCAGCGCATTCTAGAGGACAGAAGAAGAAGTGTTTTGTTGTGTGTAATAAGGCTCAGCACGTTGTGTGTGATGGAATTCAGCTTGGAGGTCAGTTCTGTGGTTTAAAGCGGGTCTATTCTGCAAAATGGGACTTTTCAGAGCTTTGAACCACGTTCTAGTCGTTTCTTCTCGTTGAGCCTCTGAAGTTGTATTTGGAGTGATTCATGTTTGAGTAAATCCTTAATCCCTTATTTTCAAGACGCCATTTTGCCGATCTACCCCCGTTTTCACCTCCACCGGTACACGCCCACTGTGACGTACACGCCCACTGTGACGTACACGCCCACTGTGACGTACACGCCCACTGTGACGTACACGCCCACTGTGACACGCCCACTGTGACGTACGCACTTCCTTCTCCAGTTTTATTTTCTTAATCGTTGATACTCGTAGGATTCGGCAGCGTCGCGTCGTCATTTTGGTACAAATGAAAAAAAACGTGCTGCTCTAGTGTGAGGTGCAGCTGTCCATAGGGGGCGCCGACTGCACGCGGCGCTTTGTTGTGATGACGTTTACGGCGACGTCAGCTCCCACTGGGCACCGCAGTTTTCTGTGATGACGTTTACGGCGACGTCTGCTCCCACTGGGCACCGCAGTTTTCTAACGCGGAATTCCTCAGATTTGTTTCTTTTATGAAGTGGTTTTAGATGAATATTGTGATTTAAAATGTGTAAATTATAACAGAATGATCCACAGGGGTCAGAGGTTATAACTATAGAGACACAAACACAATAGGTCTGGTTTAATCTTACAGTTCTTACTTTACACCAATCAGCCGTACAGTGCTGTGGATATTTAAGGTCGTCTTGAGCGATTTTAGCTACAGTGGCTCGTGTCATATTCAGATCAACACTGGGGCTTTTGTGTCACCTCTCCTCCCTGGCATTTAACACGACACGGTACATCTTGGTGTTTTCTTGTTCTTTTCTATCGTCTTATCTTTATATTTGTTTTGTGTTGACTTTTACGTGAAGCTCTTTGGTTCAGCTCAAGTGGTTTTAAATGTGCTGTAGAAATAAGCTTGAGTTGAACTGAATAGTGAACTACGCCTGTCGCCATAATCACTATATCGACGTATCGTTCAGTATGTTATAAATGGAACAGTCATATTTTCTGGAACAGTCACTTTTTTTTTGTAGTTGTGGGGAATTTTATGTTATTTTTTCTGCAGTATGATCAGATTTGAGCTGTAACCGTAGTGTACATTAAGAATACTTTTTGTGAATAATTCTGCTTTATGTTTTGGTTTCAATATTATCGTTTATCGTCTGTATTTACTTCAGCGATATATCGAACTTCAAAATTTGTTATCGTGCAGGTCTATAATCGACTACTAAAATAATTGTTAGTTGCCGTATCAGAAGTGCAAAAATATGACAATACCAACAACATTATCGTTTTGTTTGTTTGTTTGTTTGTTTGTTTGTTTGCTTACCTCTGGTCATAGTCTGTATAAAGAAGTGGACTGAGTGAGTGTGACGTCACCACAGCGTTCGGCTCCAAATGAAGCTCATCAACAGTTTGTCTCATATCAAAATATCGCAGCTGTATAACGTCGTCTCCAAACCACAGTTTCTTTTTCTTGTTTTGACTCCGTTGATTCACTCAGATTATAATCAAAGTGCTTCCTGCTCACGTAGTCGCTTTCTCTTGTAGATTTGTTTAACAGAAATCGAATCCTCTGGTCTGATGTTAGTTCATAAATACCTTTTGAAATGGTTAAAAAGCTGCAGAAGTTGACACATTTTGAAGTTCGATATATCGCTGAAGTAAATCTAGACGATAAACGATAATAATGAAACTGATTTATGTCACTGACACAAAACCCAGGAGCAGATTTAAACCACAAAAACGATTATAAATCTACAATATTGTTAAAAATCATGAGCTGCAGTAAATAAACAGCAGAATGAAACACTTTAGTCGTTAGTTTGCGTCTGTAATGAGTCAGACAAGTTATTTATTCAAACTTTTACATCTTAAATCTGATCACATAGGTAGAAATTAACCAAAAAACCCTCTTATCCGGGGCTGGGTCGCGGGGGCAGCAGTCTAAGCGGGGACGCCCAGACTTCCCTCACCCCAGACACCTCCTCCAGCCCCTGCGACGGGACCCCGAGGCTTCCCCAGGCCAGACGAGAGACACGGTCCCTCCAGCGTGTCTTAGGTCCTCCCCAGGACACAAGATAAATATTAACCCCCAAAAAATATGGTTCTGTTTTTTTACATTAAACAAAAAGCCGCTATAGCGATTATCCACAGGCAGAATATACTTACACAAAATGGAAAAACACTGCAGCAAATGATGAAGAAACATAAACTTAAATGATGAGAAACAAAGACAGCTTTTTGAGGAGGATTTTGGGAAGAATTTCAATTTTCCCACCAACCAAAAATTGAATTGATGCAGTTAGGAGAAGCCTTGTAAGTTCTGCGGCGAAGCTCTGATGTGAAATTAGGACAATTGTGCAACAGAAACGGTGTAACCTTAATCTCAGGACACTCAACACGGCCGTGTCTGTTCTCTCTGGATGTTTGGACAAAATGCCGTCTTATTACAGAGCACAGTGAACCACATGTTCCCTTTATGTCGCTTTTACTGTGTCATTAACTTAGGTTCAGTTTGATTCGTTCTCCTTTTACCGAATAACATTGAAATTTATGTTTTTGTAACGCCTGGCTGCAGTGTGTGCCCATGGACTTTATATATAAATGGACATAGTTAACCCGCTAGCCGCCGCGTTCTAAATAGACGTGATCATGGACGCGCTTCCGGCTTCATCGACTCTGGCTCCAATTCACTTTCTATTGAAAAACCGCGTCCCCTCTCTCTGTAACTGCTGCTGTCAGACTCGTCATTTTGGTCTTAAATGTTCGTATGAACCCGCTCTACATGATCCTGGGGTTTTCATTTCGCTGTTTTGTCCATAAATCAAGATATGAACATTAATAACAGACAAATCAGGCGCGTTCTTCCCCCGAGGTCACTCCCGCTAGAGTTAGCAACACTCACACTCACTTAGTCCACTTCTTTGTACAGTCTGTGTGAGTGTCGCCAAAATGTTTACAGCAATGAATAATTTATAGACACTTTTGCATTCTGATGTGTAGAAACGCTCCACTGGCCCTTGGTGATTTTAAGAGCGTTTTTATGATAATATAATATACCATTATGTGTTACTTTTACTGCGTCCAGTATCTATGTGTGAGCTCGTCGATACTCTTCCATATTTTGACTGCTTTATTCTCTTTGAAAAGATATTGAATGAGGGCAGTGTGTGGCCTGGATGTAGGTCACGATAATTATTCTATAGACTGATCGTTCAAAGTATCGTAGTGTTGTAGTGTAAAAAAAAAAACACGCCAAAGTTCCTCTGGTTGTTTATTTCCTGAACTCAAGGGCGACTGTCGGCCGTAACCCAGGCCAAAACAAGAGCCAAACGACAGCCGTCTCGACTCACCAGAGCCGGTCTCCAAAACAGAACAGTAAGTGACGAGTGGAACCTTCACTTCAACTCGTCGGCATAGCAACCGAGCGTCACATACAAAAGCAGTTACGATAACAACAACACGACAGTAAACAGTTACAGGAACGACAAAAGGAGTCGGCTAAAGCTAAACACAAATATCAGAACATTCCACTGGAGCGAGATCTTATGGGGCTCAGCTTTTTTTTATCATGTTTATAATTTCTTTGGAAAAATGGGGAGGATTCTTGATTTTTTATGTAATACAGTAAAGTTTGAGCTGCAGAAAGTTGAAAAAGTCACGTCCAGGACTAATTCTAGGTTCATATTTTTTGCCTTTTAATGACACTGTATTAAAAATGGTTTACTAAGATTATCCCGTTTTATTGGTGTTGTTGTTGTTATATTATCGTTTACTGTGATATTTTTCTGTAGTGATATATCGAGCTTCACAATGTGGTATCGTGACCACAGACTGTATAAAGAAGTGGATTAAGTGAGTGTGACGTCACCCACAGCGTTCGGCTTCAGTCAAATGAAGCTCATCGAGGCCAGAGCAGTTAAAGGGGTGAATCTGGAGCAGAGTTCTATATTTGGAATTCTAGCCGAGAGTATCATAGCAACCAAAGAGCCAATCAGGAGCGAGGCTGTTGAAGGTAACACCTCTTCTCGACCGCACCACTGGTTTAGCAGGGAGCAACGCAGTCAATCAAACCTGTTGCTAACGTTAGCGGGAGCGACCTCAGGGAAAGAAGGCGCTTGATTTGTCTGTTATTAATGTTCATATGTTGATTTACAGACACAATAGTGAAATAAAAACCCCAGGATCATGTAGAGGGTTAATACGAACATTTAAGACCAACATGAGTCTGACAGCAGCAGGTACAGAGAGAGGGGCGGAGTTTAACACAGAAAGTGAATTGGAGCCAGAGTCGATGGAGCCGGAAGTGCCACAGTTTTTCAGAGCCGGAGCCGGAAGTGCGCACATGATCACTTCCTGTTTGGAACGCAGAGGCTCGCAGGCGTGGGACGATATTGAAATTTTGTGTGACGATTATCATGGCCAAAATAATCGCAATTAACGATTATACCACGATAATGATTAAAGTTGTTGTGGATATGAATAATTATAACTTTAACAGACAATATTATGAAAAAGCAGGGCCGTCGATTGAAATTTGGAGGCCCGGGTAATAAGCCTCACATGGCCCCCCTGTAATACAAATTAATAGGAAGAGGGTCCAATTCTGGGCCCCTAAACCCTGGGACAACACACCCCTTTGTCCCCCCGTTGACTCCCCTGTGGAAAAGTCTTTTTTTTTCTGCACATTCTGCTGATATAACGGCGATTATTTTTATTGACGATTATCACGATTATATAAAATGTCCCACGAACGTTTACTGTCAACCCTTTTTATCACGACAAACGATATTATTGTTTATTGTCCCATCCCTAGCGGCTAGCGGGTTAGCTACGTCCATTTATATAGACAGTCTGTGATCGTGACAGGTTTGGGGGATTATTTTGCTTTTTTGTTAATGTGTCAGACAGTGGCAGAAGGTAGTTTAAATATTATCATGATATTTTTCTGTAGCGATATGTCGTCGTATCGGGGCAGGTCGAGCGGCGTGTTACTTATTCAGTGGCACATTACAGTAACAGATCCGGTTGCAGAGTCCCGGCACTGGTCTTACATTTTGTACTGCACTGCACCACGCTCTGGACTCACCTTCTTACACCGTTTCATTAGCGCTGCTTCGAGTGGGGAGCCTCTGTTCCATTTTGTCTCTGCCAGGGAAACACTCAGGAAGCGGTGCAGTGTTTCAGGCAGACTCTGTGTACAAACTATACAAACAACTTGCCGGCATATTACGCATCGCAAGATATTACATTTTGTCCAGCGAGCAGAAGACGGAGACGAAATTCTTTACTTATTTTTATTTGCTTTGGAAGGCACTTTGGGAGGCGTGGCGGTTGGAACTCTTGCGCCGATCGTTAGAATTTTAATGGTTCCGGGATGATATTTGTACTTTTTAGCACAACGGCTGTCGGCCGTAAAGGTCCTAAATTACACAAAATGGACTTTTGTGAGGTTTAAGTCATGTTCTAACGCTGTTACCTCCTGAAAAACAGACCTGGAGTTGTGTTTTGTTTCATTCACACATGTTTGAGTAACACTTTATTATTAGTCTGTCTACATCTCCAAAGCTCAAAATGCTTTGTTCCACCTTGTGATGTCATGAAGTGGTAGCTGTCAAGTTAACAGCTGCTTTTTACCTTTAGTTCAGTAGAGATTGGCAATTCCAGGTCTGAAATGATCCAAATGATTCTAGTGAAGGTGTGTGGAGTTTAAAAACACAGTGAAGCACTTCCTGTATCACCGCATGACATCACAAGGTGGAACAGAGTGTTTTCAGTTTGAGAGAAGAACTCCTAAAAAAGCCTAAATCTGCAGGGTTTGTGTGTTAAACATGTGTGAATGAAACAAAACACAACTCCAGGTCTGTTTGTGATGAGGAAACAATGTTAGAACATGTCAGGAAATGGTGTAATATGGGACTTAACGTCTCCAGAAGAGGCTGATATTTAGTTTGGCCGCACCAGCTGCTTAAATATACATAAAGAATATATCTGAACAGTTTAGGTGCAGAAATGTGAGTACACTTCTCTCTTATCCAGTTTGAGGTAAAACGGGATTGTGGATAAATTTATAGCCAAGTCAAACTATACATTTGCGGAAAATGACCAAAATCGGCCTAAAAATATCAGCAGATCTTATCGGTCGTTGGTTGTTCTTGATTCTAAACAATCGATATCGGCATCAGCCATGAAAAATCGGTTGATATGGTATTTTCTAGTTGTCAGTGATCAGCTTTTTAATAGAGACGTCTGCAGCCAATTCTCTGCCAGTAAAAACATGGGGTTTGGAGCAGACGCAGGAAATCATTTGACTTATTGCCGTGAATTGGCGATGATTCAAAAGTCTGTATTGTTTATGTTCAAGAAATGAATATTGGAGCCATTTTATCGAAAGTTGGGATGTGAGGGGAGAAAAAGACTTTTATTTTTTGTCATGTCATCAAAAAATATCTATAAATATAGCGTTCGAATCCCGCTGTCATCGTAAACGTCATTGGTTGAGCTGGTCAGATCCACTGACCCACAGGTTGGCGTGTGAGTCCAGCTCCTACAGATAAATGCTGTTGTTGTGTCCTTGGGCAAGACACTTAACCCACCTCGCCCCCAGTGTCTGTGCACACTGGTGTATGAATGTGTGTGGGTGTGAATGTATCGGTCTTGTGGGTTTGTGTTCTCCAACTTTCTCCCACTCTCCAGAATTAAAAGACATTTTGGAGAAATCTATTAATCAACCACATGTCATTGGAAATCACTTACTCTGTGCCCACCAGAAACGGACTTGGCTAAAACCGCATGTGTCGGGTCACATCACAGACTGTATATGTAAATGGACATAGCTAACCTGCTAGCTGCTGCGTTCCAAACAGGAAGTGATCATGGGCGCACTTCAGGCTCCATCGACTCTGCCTCCGATTCGCTTTACACTGATAAACTGTGTCCTCTCTCTGTAATTGCTGCTGTCAGACTCGTCATTTTAGTCTTAAATGTTCGTATTAACCCTCTACCCTCTGATCCTGGGGTTTTTATTTCACTATTGTGTCTGTAAATCAAGATATGAACATTAATAACAGACAAATCAGGCGCCGTCTTGCCCCGAGGTCGCTCCCGCTAGCGTTAGCAACAGGTTTGATTGACATCGTTGCTATGGGGCGTTACCTTCAACAGCCTCACTCCAGATTGGCTCTTTGGTTCCTATGATATTCGCGGGCGGAATTCCAAATATGGAACTCGTCTCCAAATACGCCCCATAACTGCTCTGGCCTCACACTCCCTTGGTCCACTTCTTTATACAGTCTATGGGTCACGCCCCCTGCTGGTGTAGGGCAGGTCACCTGATCAGTGCTCTTCCCTGATTTGTTCAGCCCCAGTTGGTTGAATAATAAATACCCGGTGCAGCTCTGTACCTGTACCTCCCACTCCGCTCTCACTGTGTCTGTGTAACTGGTGTTTGGACTGGTCAGCGACTACTCGGCTTTAAGCCTTATTCACATATTCTGTCTTACGTACAACTCAGTGGTCAGTTTTTTATGATGGGACTGTGACCTCTGCACTGATGAAGCTGGTAGGACTAACCAAATTTATTTTTGTCCTGCGGTCCGTGGAGTATGGATTTGCGTGATTACGAACTGAATTTGCGTTATCTTGAACTGAACTAAATCCTAAAAAAGGAAATGAACTGAACTCTTTCACACAAAGTCAAAATATTTGACAAAGGGACTGCCTTTCTTTTTTGTTGTTGTTTAAAAAGGTTTTATTTTGTTATTCAGTTTCATTTAATTAAATAGTATCTTACCTTATTTTTGGACTTTTGCCAAATACATCTCATTTTACTTCAGTGTGTGTTTTGTCGTTCATGTGCCACCTCCCTGAGCCCAGTTCTTCTGTGTCGGTCTTAATGCTTTGCTCGCGATACCTCAACCAACTAAAAATATAATAGTGGTTACACCTGGTTACTGATTGTTCTGGAGAGACGCTGCACTTCGGAATCCCACCGTCTGAGTCACACCTCTGTCGTGACTGTCACTGAAAAGACAGTATTCCTCCCACACTTTTTCCTGCGGGCTCAGAAAAATAGAATACAGAGGAAGCCTACATTTCCCTAGTCAGTACGTTTATAATTAGCGCTGGCTCTGGAGCACGGCCTGTGTACGGAAGCTCTTCACACTGTATTCGCTTTACATTCCAAAGCTTTACATCATTTCTTGCGGTGGTTGGACGTGGGATTCCCTTCTGTCTGTCCTGGGCGTCGAGCTTTCGTTTCAGATCGGACACGACGTCTTAAAAGCCCTCGATCTGCCTTTAAACATTGAGCTAATGTCGGTCAAGTTGAATCCAGAGCGTTTGAAGCTGTCCCCCCGAGTCATGTTGGCGTGTGCATCTGGAGCCGTCTCTATGTCGTTAAGAGCTTTGTTATTGGCTTTGCACGAGTGATGAATGGGGTCGTTTAGTTTTATTTATCTTATTTATACAGGGAGAGCCCAGTGAGACCACTCTCGGACTCTCCCTTTTGTGGGCGCCCTGTTCAAACACAAAAAAAATACGAACAAACAAAACTATTAAGTGTATAAGTCCATTTAAAACATTAAAAGTATAATTGTAATTAGTTCTGGGTGGCTTGGATGAGCAGCCAAAACGTCTTCGCTCCTAAAACTTTTTGTCCAGTTATAGACTTGAATGTTTCTTTCACTATGGATCAGGCCTGGACGACTGAGGGACACAGACATGTTGAAATATAATCCATTTACGTACAAATAGGCCTGTCACAATGATCACTATATCGACTGTCGTTCAATATTTGGTATATGGAACGATGATATATTTTTGGGGGTCAGTATTTATCATGGGGACTTTTTTCTTGGTACTAGTGAGAAACTTTTTTTTATTTTTCCAGTTCTACAACTATATTTGAACTTTAAAGGGTTGAATAAATCACTTCTCTGACTCATTCTAGATACAAACTCATTACTAAAGTGTGTTTATTTATTTATGTTTTTTGTTTTGTTTTGTTTTTTTTACCATACTGTCCATTTCGAATCATTTATTTGGGGATAATTCTAGGTTAGGATTTTTTGTCAGTGGCATAATTTTCAATATTATCGTTTATCGCCTAAATTTTCTTAAATCAGACCTATTCTGCAAACTGGACTTTTCAGAGCTTTATCCATGTTCTAGTCGTTTCTTCTCATTGAGCCTCTGAAGTTGTATTTGGAGTGATTCATGTTTGAGTAAATCTTTAATCTCTTATTTTCAAGACGCCCACTGTGCTTCTTCCGTCTCCAGTTTTATTTTCTTAATCGTTGATACTCGTTGGATTCGGCAGCGTCGCGTCGTCATTTTGGTACAAATGAAAAAAAACGTGCCGCTCTAGTGTGATGTGCATCTGTCCATAGGGGGCGCCGACAGCGTGCGGCGCTTTGTCGTGATGACGTTTACGGCGACGTCAGCTCCCATTGGGCACCGCAGTTTTCTAACGCGGAAGTCAGCGGATTTGTTTCTTTTATTAAGTGGTTTTAGATGAATATTGTGATTTAAAACGTGTAAATTATAACATAATGATCCACATGATGAACGCTCTGGGTGACGTCACACTCACTTATTCCACTTCTTTATACAGTCTGTGGTTGCAGCTCATGTCTTTTAATGAAACAGTTGATTTAAAACTGTTTTCTGGGATTATGTTGTATTATTTAAATCTTAATCGGTGACATAAAGTAATTTCAGTATTATCGTTTATCGTGATATTTCTCTGTAGTGTGTTGTCGGGAGAGGTCTGCGTGTGCCTTTTCTTTACACTAGTTGGGTATTTTGTCTTTTTTTTTTTTTTTTTGCAGTTTTAATCCGATTTGACGACATTTGAGCTGCAGCTGGTTGAATAATGAACTTCTATGACACATTATAGATACTGAAGCGAACTGTTTTAGTGCAAAAGTATTTTCAGTATTATCGTGTATCGTGATATTTCTCTGCAACGATATGTCGTACTTCAGATTTTGTTATCGTGACAGGACTGTAGTGTTATTCGGAAGCAGGAACAAGACAACAACTTTCCAACACCGTCCCATCTTTGCTTTCTCTGGAAATTATATTCAAAACATATTTTTAGTTAGGAGTGTGTACTTTATACTGAAATGAGACAAAACCGATGTGTTATGTAACCGTTATCCCTCATGTAAATACTGAACAACTTTGTATAAATAAAAAACATGACACTTTCTAGACCGACTACCACCAGTAAATCGTCTTAGTTCATCGATGTATGTGTCCAACCCGTAGACTGTATCTATAAATGGATGTAGCTAACGTGTTAGCCACCGCGTTCCAAACAGGAAGTGAGCATTGGCGCACTTCCGGCTCCATCGACTCTGGCTCGTCATTTTGGTCTAACCCGCTCTACATGATCCTGGGGTTTTTATTTCGCTATTGTGTCTGTTAATCTAAAAACGGGGCCCACGTGAGCCTTTTTGCCCCAGGCCTGCGAAATCCCGCTGACGGCTCCGTTCTCTCATTCTGCGTCTCTCTCCTAACCTCGTTTCTTCTTCTGTCCTTTTTGTCTTCCAGGGCCGTATATGCAGGAAAGCTGGGAAGTCCAAGAAAGCATTTAGTCGCAAAGAAGCAGAAGCCACCTTTAAATCCCTGGTGAAGACCCACGAGAAGTACGGCTGGGTATCTCCGCCCGTGTCCGACGGCTGAGGGCTAACCCCGCTAACCCCGCTAGCCCTTTAGCGCTAGCGGGCCCACCACGGCCAGCCCCCTTTACCCGCCAAACGAACCACTAGCGGGCCCACCACGGCTAGCCCCTTTGACACGCAAAACGACACACCATGCTAACTCAATCTTCAGCACATCTCACTCAACTCATCTCGGTGTGTTTGTATTATAATTTCGGGGACGTTTTGAATCCATTTCCATGACGACTTTGGGAACACGCAGTCATCTCCATTCTGTTTTGTCCTTTAAGACTTTTAAGGCCGTTCGTGGTGTGCGTTGTCCCCGCTGGACGTTAGCTGGAAGTGCACATGCGTCCAAGTATGTCTTACACTGTTTTTTGTTTTATTTTCTGGTAAATACACTTATGCACTTGCAGTTGAACAAATCAGACTCGATGGACTACAAACGTGAAAGACTACTGAATGACATATATCACCTCATCCCTCTATCCTCACCGATCCGACAGCCATTTTTGTAGTTTTTCCCCCATTTACATATAAATGAACCCGTTAATGTTTAATAGACTGGTGGCCCATTAGCGTTCATTCATTCACTCGCACATTCCCTCCTTTTTCTCTTTTCTTTCAGCCGTGCTGTCCCTCAACATGAAGATTGTAATTTCGCATCCTTTCTTTCTCTCTATTGTTCTTGCCGTCTCTTGTGGCTAAACTTAGCGCTCACTGTTGCGTAGACGGATTTCGAAATGGGATGAAAAGTATGCTACGTGTTGCTTTTATGCAGAGACTTTGTATGATAACTAGAATGATTGTCACTATCTGCGTATACTCTTTTGTGTGTGTGTTAGCGCGAGTGCTGGAGAGGAAGAAGACTGTAATACCCATGATTTAGATACCAGATGGTACAGGGCTAACGTCGCGTGCGTCAACAAGGGAGCTAGCCCTTTAAACAGACAAATGTGATTTACTGTGAATTTATTTGGGTTTTTAACTGTGTCCTGACCATAGACTGTACATATAGATGGACGTAGCTAAGCTGCTAGCCGCCGCGTTCAAAATAGGAAGTGAGCGGCTCCATCGACTCACTTTCTATTGAAAAACTATGGTCCCTCTCTCTAACTGCCGCTGTCAGGATCATCATTTGTTCTTAATATGTTCGTATTAACCCGCTCCACATGATCCCGGTGTTTTTATTTCGCTATTGTGTCTGTAAATCGAGATATGAACATTAATAACGGCTTCTTTTCCCGAGGTCGCTCCCGCTAACAGGTTTGATTGGCAGCGTTGCTAATCGCCCGCTCTCTGCTAAACCAGCTGCTAATAGTGCGAACGGGCGTTGCCTTCAACAGCCTCGCTCCGGATTGGCTCTTTGGTCGCTATGATACTCGCAGTCGGAATTACAAATATGAAACTCGCGCTCCGGATGGCTCTTTGGTCGCTATGATACTCGCAGTCGGAATTACAAATATGAAACTCGGCTCCAAATTCACCCCTATAACTGCTCTGGCGTCGATGAGCTGCGGGCGACGTCACACTCACTCAGTCCACTTCTTTATACAGTCTATGGTCCTGGCTGCGTAAATGTAACTGTGCTACTGCATAATCTTTGTCTCATGTAAACAAGTAAAGGTCAGTAAACTCCGAGTCATTTCGGGTCCGTACTACAAACGACTGCGGAGGGAAAATTGGTCTGGGCTTTGAATGATGGCCGACTGACAGCCAGCGCGGAGAAGAGCAATCCTGAGTGCTTTCATCTCCTCGCAAATGTCAGGTAGCGCACAAAATGGCCGCCCGCCGATTACTTAATAGTATCTAGCCAGACCCTCGTACGGCTGTTCTAACAACTCCTGGCGAAAAGCATTGGTTTCAATCAGTGGACGTCTGCGCTAACCGTGCTCCTCTGTGTGTTTGTTTTCCTATCTGCCCGTTAAATGTCAAAAGCGAAGCTGCTAATTGGTCTGACATTTTGGGTCGAGCATCATTAGGGCAGCGCAGAGGGATGCAGAACGCCAAGGTCCCGGGGAAGACAGTTTTGTCACTCTGCGCTCGCCGTAGTTACGGGGAGTCGGCCTAGAACTTCTACTACGCGGGCCTAAACGCTCCCTCGCGTGCTGTTGTCTTTGCGTGCGTACTTGTCGTTAAATTCATAGTCAAATACATGTATAAAGTGAAGATAAATGGAAAAAAAACACGCCATCTGGTATGTAATCGTGCGGAAACTACGAAACGCGCTAGGCCTGTATGAATCTGGCTCGTCATTTCAGGGTCGTATACTGTTCTCTTGGCTCTTGGAGAAAACGTATTGTTGCAAATTATCTCAAAAAGATGATTGTTTGAGAAAACTTTGTGATATAGTTTAGATGGGTAGAACCACTGGGTGAAGTCTGATAATGTTGTAATATATCTGCATGTGGTAATGTGATTGGTAGCTAGCCTCTGTATATCTTTTTTCAAGAAAAGCAAGGGAAAAAAATCAACATCTGGAGAAAACAAAAATGCAAAATGCTTCTTTCTATACTTCTAAATCTCTTTTGGATCCTGTACTGTATGTATATGCTTTATTTTACTTTCAAAAGCGTCTTACGAGAGTCACATTGTGTTATCTGAATGTTTGTGTTTTTATTTATTTGTGGTTTGCCAAACTGAAGATTTGAAGCATGTTGCAGGTATCGTCACAAGATAATATGAAGAAAACTAAAAACGTAATGTAGAGACGATGGGGAAGGTTCGCTTCTGTGGCAGGACTCGGAAAGCGTCGGGAGCTCACCGCGAATCCAGGTGTCCGCCGTGATGTCACTACTGTCCCTTCCCCGTCGCGATAGCCCATTGGATTGTGGGAAATGCAGGCAACACATTTGGGCTGGAGTCTCCCCTAGTTACAGATTGAATTATTAAGATTAAGATGCTTCAAATCTCTGGATAAAGAATTATTGTGCATGTTTGACCTTTAATCTGTCGCTACGGGCAACTTCACGCCACTCGAGTGTTTGGCCGAGGCCGAGGTCTTAACGTTCAAAAGGTGAAAGGTGAAAGGTCAATGCAAGACCAAACAGGAATGTGCAATAAACGTTACAGCGTATTTAAACTGACCATGACTCGTGATTTTGTTCTTTCCTTCTACAGTGTGATTTTCATTTAAAAGTGTTTAATGGAATGTTACATACTGTAGACAGTGGTGGAAGGTAACGAAGTAAAACTGTACTGAAGTGTGTACTTTTTACTTTTACTTCAGTACATTTGAGAGCAGTATCTGTACTTTCTACTCCACTACATTTTTGAACAGGACTGAAAAGTAAAAAGTACTTTTCATATGATTTGAGGGGTTATTTTTACCATGTTCGTGGAAACATCCTGACTCAAGTTTTCGAGTTCAAGCTTCGGCTTTGAGCAAAACAAAAATAAACACACAAAATTCATAAGAAAAATTAAGAAACGGATTCATATTGTTACTGTGACCAAAATAGGTGTCATTTTAAATCTATATATAACCTTTACACTTTGACAAATGAACAACACTTGTGTGAAATACTTTTACCTTTAAACGGGTACTTTAATATTTTTCAATTCAATTCATCTTTATTCCGGACTCATGGTCCATTTTTAAAACAGACAAGGACAGTGACAGACAGTAAACGTTTATGTTTTAAAAATACAACCACACCAGCTTCTCAACTTTACGACTTATTCAGCTGCAAATAAAACTGTACATTGAAGTTCTTAGTACAGCAAAGTGTTCCCTCGAGCAGCGACAAACATCTCAGTCGCTCTGGTCCATCGGGTCCTCCTCAAGAGCCGCACGTAAAGCGTCATTATAATCCACCTGCAGCCTCTGGAGACTGGAGTTTTTGTACTGAGTCCGGAGGTGGACAGTGTATAGTGTTGTACAATATGATTGTACATCAACTTTACATCATCAGAACACGAACCAAACTTGAACATAAGAGTCTGAGCTTGAGCCACAACGTCCTGCATTGTCTATAAATATCATCATCATAATACTTTTACTCCAGTAGATTTTTGCTTGAGTAACTTTTTGCTTTTGTATCTGTACTTTTACTTACAAAATGGAGCACTTCATCCACCACTGACTGTAGAGTAACAAAAAGACACAGCACAAACCGAACATTAGGCTCCTTTGGCTCCGAGTTGAATAAACACGTCGTCCTCGCTCTGTTCTGTTTGTGCAGGAGCCGTAGGTTTGGGCAGAGGTCGGGCTGTTAAACCTCTTTACTTTGAGCCGGGGTAATTAATTCTGCAGCCATTTTGTATTTGCACTGAAAAGAATATTTTATGTGAAGAGACTTTCAATTATAGAAAATGAAAGAATATAAATAATTCAGTTATTTTAAATCAACCTATTTTCCAGAATGTTCTGTTGTGAAACTAGCCTCAAAAGTCAATTAATATAAAAGACAGAAAAGCCTTTTAACATGACGACTAAATCAACTTTACCGCTACATGCTCAGCCGGTAGAGCGTCTGTCCACTGACCCGCAGGTTGGCGGTGCGATTCCAGCTCCCACAGTGAATGCTGCTGTGGTTGTGTCCTTGGGCAAGACACTTAACCAACCTTGGGTGAGTGGTTCGTTGCGCTCTGAGCCTTGAAAGTAAGAAAAGTGCAATATAAAAATGTTATACCAACTCGGAATATACCTAAATCTGCAGGGTTTGTGTGTTAAACATGTGAACGAAACAAAACACAACTCCAGGTCTGTTTGTGACGAGGAAACAACATTATTATTATTATTATTATTATTATTATTATTATTATTATTATTTGTGACGAGGAAACAAAATTATTATTATTATTATTATTATTATTATAACACCAAATATGGGCCGTTTAAAGTCCCGTTGAATCGCTAGTGAACAGTCCAAACAGTATCATTCACTGGACACTTTGAAAATGACTCAAATTTAATTTTTTTTAAACTTTTTGGGAATTCGTAATGAGGATACTTCATAGACAAAAGTACAAGGCGATGTGAAGCAGTAACAGTTTTCTTGGGACGTTATACAAACATAATGCCCCAGTTCTGAGTGTTTCCGCTGCTTGGCCTCGCCGTCCGTGTTCCGCTGATATCATGAAGATAGAGAGTTCACTTGTGCTTTGATAAGGCTGAACAAAACACTCTGTTCCCTCAAATATCTGGTTCTGCATCTAAAAGCACAGAAGAAGAAGAAGGCTCTGTACAAAAACAAACTATGTGAATACATTTATTTGGGGGATAAGTAACAGTAGCAGTAGTTGGTAGAGCGTTTGTCCACTGGTCTGAAAGTCGGTGTGTCCTTGGGCAAGACGCTTGACCCAACCTCGCCCCCAGTGTCTGTGTGCACTGTGTGTGAATGTGTGAGTGAATGTGTGAGTGAATGGGTGAGTGGTTCCTTGATGTAAAGAGCTTTGAGTGACTTGAAGGTGGAAAAGCGCAGTATAAAAATGTGACCGTTTACCTTGAGATAGACCATGTTGATTTCAAGAGGCCCTTAAAATTACAATAAAAAGAAAGACACGTTTAGTACAGCGAACAGTCAGTTACGTACATTCAAAATAAAACATAGAAGAAGAAAAAATCAACACAACCATATTACAAACTGTATATAAACCACACACACAACTGTTAAATACAGAATAAGTCATATATAAACAAACTACCGTATTTTCCGGGCTATAAGTCGCACTTTCTTTCATAGTTTGGCCGGGGGTGCGACTTATACTCAGATGCGATTTATATGTGAAATATTATTATGCATTTTTTGGCTGGTGCGACTTATACTCCAGAAAATACGGTAATATAGAGTTTCAGAATTCAAATATAGTCACAAAAAGGTCAACTTAAAATAAGAAAGTTGTTATAAAAGTATTACAGGGGATGTGTAAATATTGCCCCAGAGCATTTTGAAACAAAGGGGCAGAACTTAAAGAGAAAACAGATGAGCGGAGACCTGGTCCGATCAAAGGGAGCGTTATATTTATTTGAGTGTTTTCCAAATTTTTTTAACTCTTGGTACTCTTGGTAGACAGACTAATAAAGGGTTACCCAAATGTGTGAATGAGAGAAAACACAACTCCAGTTCTGTTTTTGAGGAGGAAACAGCGTTAGAACATGACTTAAAGCTACAAGAGTCCGTTTTCTGTAAATATAGGAGCTTTAAATCAGCCGCATTAGTACTTTATTTACACTACTATGACAAAATGAGTCAATGTGCCTGTTTTTGCTGGTCCTACAGAACATTTTTCAAATATTGTAATTGATGCTTTACAGTGACATCACGCTGGGGGTGTTCTACATGTATCTCTATGCCGGAATGTTCAGCAGTTACCATTTTGACACAAGGCACACATTAGCAAACACGGTTAAAAAGTTTTAGAGATTCAAGACAAAATACAAAACGGATTTAAAGAGCACATTTTCAGGAGGCTGTGATCAATCTGAGCTCATGGTCCTGTTTAGGAGTTTGATTTTCCACAAAAAGGTGAGAGTGACTCACTGAAAAACTGTTGGCTAATGCTAATGCTAATGCTAATGCTAGCGTGTGACTGTAGTGTTATGTGAGAGGGACTTATTTAACAGCACAAATCAGCTCATCTGTTGTAGTTCAGATAAGTCAGCTCTTTATGGAGATTGTGTTAAAACAAAGCTCAGATTAAAGTCGAACAAGCCTCAGACGGAGCAGAGCCTCTAGTTAGCGGACATGTACAAAGCTCAATTAAAGTCGAACAAGCCTCAGACGGAGCAGAGCCTCTAGTTAGCGGACATGTGGAATAAGCATTATGGGATTTTTTTTTTTTATCTCTATTGTAATTATTTAAGTTAGACAAAAGACCAGGTAGGATTTCTATAACAATAGTTCTTTGTGTAAGAAAAAGTTTGTT
>JACM01051777.1:0-19953 GCA_000787095.1 Periophthalmodon schlosseri
ATCCTTATTGTGTATTTATTTATTTTTCTTTGCATGTGCCCATCAAAAGGGGATCTCAGGAAAAACAGGGGAGAGGTGTAGGGTTTAAAAAGCGGAAAAAGATGTAATCAAACTGTAACTTGTATAGCGAGAGGTGTAGGGTTTAAAAAGCGGAGAAAAATGTAATCAAACTGTAACTTGTATAACTGCAGATGATGACAATACTTGATTAAAAAATTTGATCAAAAAAAGGAAAAGCGCTGTATAAAAAGTGACCAAAGTGAAATACTTCTCCTCCTCCACCTTTAACTCTAAATGCAAATATAAAAACACGTTAATGCCGTCGGTGTTATAGCAGAGGCGGCGTTGACTCTGGCTCCACACTACAGACCTCACAGCATTAGGCTCCTGTCCCCCGCGGTGATGTAAGAGCCAAACAGGCCAAACAGTCACGTAACTGAGACAGGAAATCCAATATGGCTCCTGAACGCTCCGTCTTTTTATTCAAATGCGAGGTTCTGGATGCACACGAGCCGCCGCCGCATGCCAAACGCTTCACTTCTTTCTTCAAACCTCTTCCCTTTGTCAGCAGCTGATAATTCAATTCAAAACTGAAAATTGCAGACGGTATATGAGGAACGCGTGCAGATTATGAGGAGGAGAGTCATTTCCTGTTCCTTTACATTTATTGGTACCATTTTATATCACTGCTTTAGACTCTATTTGTTCATTAAAGGTCCTATATTATGCAAAATGTTGTTTCCTCATCATAAACAGACCTGGAGTTGTGTTTTGTTTCATTCACACATGTTTAACACACAAACCCTGCATATTTAGGCTGAGTTCTTCTCTGAGACTGTTCCACCTTGTGATGTCATGTGGTAATAATGACTGGATGATTTCAGACCTGGAATTGCCAATCTCTGCTGAACTGAAGGTAAAATGTAGCTGTTAACTTGAAAACTGCCTCTTCATGACATCACAAGGTGGAACAGAGCATTTTGAGCTTTGGAGATGCAGACAGACTAATAATAAAGTGTTACTCAAACATGTGTGAATGAAACAAAACGCAACTCCAGGTCTGTTTTTGAGGAGGCAACAACATTAGAACATGACTTAAGCTCACCAAAATTCATTTTGTGTAATATAGGAACTTTAAACATTCTGAGACTGAGTAAGATATATTAATCAGATTTGTTAAACGTTTTTAATCATATTGCATTTTTGTAGTTCAGCCATCCTGTTGAGTAAAGAGACATCCTTTTGAATGAACCCCTAAGAAATGGCATGGCATTGGTTTATTGAGACAAAAATGAGATACGCAGACTCAACGAAACTACAGAGCAAAGTATGGAAGATCCATCATCAAGTCTGTCAGTTCGTGAATGGCACAAGAAATGTACAGAGACAAGGACAGTGTTAGAGAGAAAGAGAAGTGGGCACCGAGAACATCTGAGAAAACATCGATCGTGTGAGAGAAACCTTTTCTCTTTCTCCCACAAACTCCATCCGTGCTGCTGCCGCACAGAGCTACCACGTTCAACAGTGCACAAGGTCCAACACAAGAACATCCAGTCCCGTCCTGATGTGCTTCGTGCGACTAATGGAGCCCATATAGACGTGTGTTAAATGAGGTAAACCTTTGGAAACCACTGAGTCCAACAGAACAAGTCCGATTAAGATATCGCAGATGTTGAACCTGATCATTTCTATTTTAAGACCTAAAAACTTACCATATTACAGCAAATCTGCATTTTAACAGTAATCATTTTAGCTGCTACTGTCTGTAAGAAATATTATTGGCCTACAGAGTGTCGTGACGTCATCTGAAACCCAATGGAAGATCACATATTTTGGTCCTGCTCATTCCAGTTCTCTGTTCCTTGTGCACATATTTTAGTCCTTTATCCAGGTTTGGGAGCAGCACACAGTTATAACACGGTCGTTATCTTGATTTCCAGATTGTGCATTCAGCTCCTCCAGGATTCACACTTTACTCTGAACTTCTCGCGCCTTTGTAATAAATGTTTTAAATCGTAAATAGACTTTATGGACGCTCTGTAAAAGTCCAACCAGGACATCGGCTGAATCATTATTTGGAAGCCGATATTCGATCCAGCAGATTTTCCCAGTATCGGCGCTAATATCTGATACCATTGAGACGTTGAGAAGTTCAGTCCTTTAATGTGAAACTCTAGCCATGGAGACAAGCATGTGGCGGACCCTCTACTAGTAAAGTTCCATTAAATGAAGGGGTGAGGGTAATATTTAAGTAGCTACTGAGCCTGAATCATTCTTAATACACAAATGAAGAGTTTGTTGTAAGTCTATAAAGTGTTAGCCATTTATAAGTATTACACGATTACATCATGCTTTAGTACGACATGTTTTTAGCTGTTTCTGAAATTATAAACTTTGTACAAGATGTAACTGGACCAGGTCTGGTATCTAGACACTATCTTTCATTTCTTTTGGCACTTAATGACTTTGAATCAAAACATTTCTATCAAAACGTAAGAAGCAAACGTCGGCTGCTTTAGTTTTAATTAAGGGAGGGGAGAAAATGTCACACTCGTTATGAGAGTCGTACAATCTCTCCAAACATTCATCGAAAGTGAAATAACAGACGTGATCTGGGGTCAGTCAGTTATTCAATTTCATTTAGTTGTTCAGTTACATCAGTAATTAGTCACATTTTTATAAAGCGCTTTCCCACCTTCAAGACACTCAAAGCGCTTTACATCAAGGAACCACCGTAGACTGTATTTATAAATGCACGTAGCGAACCAGCTAAACCAGTGACGGGGGCGGGAAGGGGCGGTACCTTCCACAGCTTCACACCGGATTGGCTCTTTGGTTGCTATGATACTCGCGCTCGGAATTCCAAATATGGAACTCGGCTCCAAATTGGCCCCTGTAACTGCTCTGGCCTCGATGAGCTTCATTTGACTGGAGCCAAACGCTGTGGGCGACGTCACACTCACTCAGTCCACTTCTTTACACCGTCTAGGGTCTAAGTGTCTTGCCCAAGGACACAACGACAGCGTTCATCTGTGGGAGCTGGAATTGTACCGCCAACCTGTGCGTCAGTGGATCTGAGCGACTTTCTGGCCGATATTAGGGGCTGAAGACTACAGGCTTTCCAAGTCTGTTAAAAGAATTGTGATTTTGTTTTCAATTTCAGCCCAAAATTATACTAAATTGCTCAAATCATTTCAGAAGTATTTCCTAAGACAATCTTGATGAGCGATCTTGAGTGGCACGGAACAAACTGCTACAATTTTATTCATTCATGTACTTATTTGTCTCTGTTTTTCAAAACTTTTGTTTTCATCAACGAGCTGAAACTTCCATTCCCACTCCAAAAATGTGGGACTAACTTTACCATAATGTTTGTAACGCAACAGATTTGGTTTTGGTTCTAGTCTAAATTATAGTTCTACTTGTATCACCAGCCTAGACACAACACATGGAAACTAGCATCTTTATTATTAGCATATTTAATGATTAGCATGATTTGATGTTTGAAATGCAGCAGATCTAGTTTGGGTGTTAGACTAAATTATAGTTCTACTTGTATCACCAGCCTAGAGACAACAGGGACATTCAAAATTAGCATCTTTATCATTAGCATATTTGATTATTAGCATAATTAGGCCTGTCACGATAACAAAATTTGAATCCCGAGAGATATACTGCGATAAACGATAATACTGAAACTACTTTACTCCACTGACACAATAACAATAATGCAAAATAATCCCAGTGAACCCATTTTAAATAAACGGTGTCATTAAAAGGCCTGAGCTAAACATATAAATAACTGAATATACTATTTTGTCATTAATTAGGAGTCATTTATTGAACCTTTTACAGCTCAAATGCAACAAAAATACTCAAAATCTGTCGTTTTTAAACTGTAATTACATTAATACACAGTGTCCCTGTCAAATAAATAAATAACTACTGTCATTTGAGTAGCTGTGAGTAGCTTTGTTTAGCGCTGCATGGTCTTAGCATAACGTCACACAGTGAGACAGGTGGACTGATTTGTTCATTTATGCTCATAGTTTACTTTGAATCCTAAAGTTACACTATGGAGCTTTTCTAGTGAACGAGCTGCCACCTGCTTGTTTTAATGAAGCTTTTAATGAAACTGGTCAGATTTAGCGTGTGTCTGTAGCTGTGTAATCCCCCAGTCAAAGAAAAATGTAAAATCTGTCAACTGGACAAAACGTTGTAGGAGTGAAGACGCTTGGCTGCTCACCCAAGACGCTTCTTCAGTTGTGGTCAGATCACTGCTGGACACTGCTGATATCTGTCTGAAGGGAGGAGCTAACTACACTGAAACTGAAAACACCTATTGTTTACAGTTTGTAGGCAATTTTTGTTTGGAAAGTCAATCCTTCCTTGAACAGGAATGGGGGCCTCAGACATCATCTATGCACCATCTATAACTCCATCCTCAGACTCAAAGCAAAACAAAGAAAACAACAGAGCTGGCCAGGTGAAATCACTCATTAGGGGTTTGAATGACTATGCTAAGTAGGACTCAGGCACAGTGCACATTTACGGTAGCACAATAGACCTAAACTACAAACAGAAACTGTAAACAATAGGTGTTTTGAGTTTCAGTGTAGTTAGCTCCTCCCTTCAGACAGATATAAAGCAGTGTCCAGCAGTGATCTGACCACAACTGAAGAAGCGGCCAAACGTCTTCACCCCTACAACGTTTTATCCGTGTGTCTATATCTTACTGCTACAGACGCACACTTGTGTTGTTTGGCTTTTCCTCTTCAGCGAGTATTTCATTCATTTCAATGGAGAACTGTAATAAAAGTCTTGCTGCTAAATTAGCACAAGTTCATATGTGTAAAATGGAACAGTGCAGCTTCTCTTTGGGTTTAACTTGAAGACGGCTCCGTAGTCTGTGTAGAACTTATGCAACTCTGCAAAATCACAAAACCGAAAGAAAGGCTGTAGTTTATGTTGACGCTGTGGCAACGCACGCTTCAGGTGTGTCCGCCATGACCAACCCGATTATTCCCCGTGTTATCTAGAGTTGTCCCAGTACTATCTTTTTAATCAGATCTGATACCACACTCGCCGATACCGCGTAGTGTGAAGAAGTCGACCAAGGTTACTCAGTTTTGTTACAGAACAACGGCAAAAAATAAAAGGCTGTCGCTAAAGAACATCCACAAGACCATGTGAGGTTTTCAGGACTAAAGTGTAAGAGCCAAATCTTCAGGGTGTCCATAAAGTCTAGAATTAAAAAAAATATTACAAAGGCAGTTGATCAGATATATTAATCAGACTTGTTCTATTGTTCTCAGTGGTTTCCAAAGTTTTTACCTCATTTAATCCACCTCTATATGGGCTCCATTAGTGGCATGAAGCCCATCAAGACGGGACTGGATTTCTTGCCCTGTTCACTGTAGCAGAGCCTCATCAGTGGTTCAGTCGCATCTGTATCTTTTGCTTTAGTTCAGTAAAGTCCCGTATCTTTGTTCCATACACGATGTCTTTAACACAGCCCCACAGAAAGAAATCCAGAGGTGTCATATCTGGTGAACGTGGTGCAAACGGATTCGGTCCATCCCTTCCAATCCAACGGTCTGGAAATGTTTCATGGAGGAACTCACGAACATGCAGACCCCAGTGTGATTAAACCCTTTTATAACCACTGAGTACAACAGAACAAATCTAATTAACATATCTTATTTGGCTTGTAATTAAATTTTAAAATTGTAATTGCTGGTTTAAGCTCTTTCACTTTTCTCTTTCCACAGAGCCTGGATAAAAATACAGTGAGGCCTGGAAAAAGACCTCATCCTCGGAGCACGTGGCTAATTACGCAGAGTAAATAAAGAGTAATCCGCAATACTCCACGGTCTGCACTTAACCTGCTCTGGGTGTTAGCATTAGCGTTAGCATTAACCGCAGACGTCAACAGCGGCAGTGTTAGCATTTACGAGTCCTCATTCTAGAAAATACAGAGTGGTATCGGATCGGTGATGTTGTCTGAGTACTCGCCGATACGATACCTGGGGGGTGGAGTGTGGTATCGGAGCGTTTGCCGATACCGATACCTGAAAAACTGGAACAACCCCAGTTTTGTCCTCAGACTGAGTAAATATATTGTGACAGGAAGAAAAATGTCACCAAGCAGCTTCTGTGACAGGTCTGACAAGCTGCTCGTATTGTTTCAGAAATAGAATAATTGTATTTTCTGTTTGTCATTATAAAGATTCTGTTTTCTCAAAAGCAGACATGAAAAATGAGCTGTGATCCGGCGACAGATGCAGCTGTCGCTTTAAAGACACGTCATTTTTGAAGGAAAAAAAACAACATCCAACTTTGCAGGGTTTGAAATCTGCTCTCGCGGCTGCAGAACATTAGAATTCATTTGTATTGGTGGGTCCAGGCTACATGTGTGTAAGGCACAGACTGTATATATAAATGGACATCGCTAACCCCCATCGACTCTGGCTCCAATTCACTTTCTACTGAAAAACTGTGGCCCCTCTCTCTGTACCTGCTGCTGTCAGACTCGTCATTTTGGTCTTAAAATGTTCGTATTAACCCTCTACATGATCCTGGTGTTTTTGTTTCGATATTGTGTCCGTAAATTAAGATATGAACATTAATAATTAATGTACTTTTTGGAAGCGGCCCTGTGCTCCCCAGGTCAGTGAGTCTCCAAAAGTCTGTTGTGAGCTTTGATGTTGATTCAAGTTTTAGCTTTGCACATTTTATGAAGCTCTTTAAATGACACTTACGCAAATTTGACTTGTCGTCTCATTAAATACATACAGTACCTTTAACTTCAGCGGTGGAAGAAGTACTCAATTCTGTTACTTAAGTAAAAGTACAGATACTAGTGCTGAAAAACACTCAAGTAAAAGTAAAAGTATCACAGGTATTAAAGTATCTGTTTAAAGATGAACTAAAAGCATATAAGTAAAAGTATTTCGTGCAGCTTTTGAAATCTCATTAAGCTTCAAACGTAGTGATTTTGATAAAGATTTGAGATTTTGTTCAACAGAAACAATTGAATAGTTTTTATTCCAGCTGTTTTTATTTGTATTTTTTGCTCAAACTACAAACGTGTTAAAAATAAACCCTCAGCCTTTTCTGCCGGTCTCAGACAATAATAAAAAAATACTTTTACTTTTCAGTCCAGTTCAAAAACGCACTGGAGTAGAAAGTACAGCTACTGCTCTCAGATGTAATGAAGTAAAAGTAAAAAGTATCTACTTAAGCAAAGTACAGATACCTCAATTTTTTACTTACGTTCGGTGCTTTACTACTTTTACTTCATTACACTCCACCACTGTTTAACTTATCTGTTTCCATGGCAACAAAAGGCTTTTTACTGCTGGGAAAAGACTACATCTATTAAGAAATCCAAACAAAAAAAATATTCTTGTTCGATTTGTGATTTGAATGTCCCTGAATCCAGTTACATAGAGTTTAATTCACTGTGAGCTGAGAGAACAGGCCTTTTATCTGTCCGTCCGTCCATCCAGCGAACTCCACTGTGCGGCCTGTATCTGTGCCGGTTACATACTCGATGAGGTCTCGGCACAAGGGGGAAATATTAAGATGGCCCCCGTGCTTTTAATAAATCATCTCGAGACATGACTTTGCACTACTGGGCTACTTAAGAGTCGTAACCCCATTAAAAGGACATACGCGGGAGAGGCAGGATCGCTGGGGTTCAAATCAAATCAACAGTTCAATATCCAGTTCAAACTTAGCAAAGACGATGGCAGATAAAGAGCTAGAGAGGCCCAAGACGAAAAAACATAGACTGTATATATAAATGGACGTAGCTAACCTGCTAGTCGCCGCGTTCCAAATAGGAAGTGAGCATGGGTGCGCTTCCGGCTCCTTTGATTCTGGCTCCAGTTCACTTTACATTGAAAAACTGTTGCTACTACTGCTACTGCTACAGTTTAAGACCAAAAAGTCTCCAATATTAACCCGCTCTACATGATCCCGATGTTTTTATTTCGCCCTTGTGTCCGTAAATCAAGACATGAACATTAATAACAGACAAATCAGGCGCCTTCTTTCCCCGAGGTCGCTCCGCTAACGTTAGCAACAGGTTTGATTGACAGCGTTGCTAAGTGCCCGCTCCCTGCTAAACCAGTGGGAAGGGGTGTTACCGTCAACAGCCTCGCTCCGGATTGGCTCTTTGGTTGTTATGATACTCGCGGTTGGAATTCCTAATATGGAACTTGGCTCCAGATTCGAAATTGAGCAGTTACAGAATTTGGAGCCAAGTTCCATATTAGGAATTTCGACCGCGAGTATCACAGCAATCAAAGAGCCAATCCGGAGTGAGGCTGTTGAAGGTAACGCTCCTTCCCTGCTTAGCAATGCTGTCAATCAAACATGTTGCTAATCCTAGCGAGAGCGACCTTGGGGAAAGAAGGCGCTTAATTTGTCTGTTATTAATGTTCATATCTTGATGTACGGACACAAGAGTGAAATAAAAACCCCAGGATCATGTAGAGGGTTAATACGAACATTTAAGACCAAAATGATGAGTCTGACAGCAGCAGTTACAGAGAGAGGGGCGACGGTTTTTTTAATAGAAAGTGAATTGGAGCCAGAGTCGATGGAGCCGGAAGCGCAGCCATGATCCCTTCCTATTTGTAACGCGGCGGCTAACGGGTTAGCTACGTCCATTTATATAAACAGTCTATGCTCTCGACATAAACATGATTGGTTGAGCGGGCAGATCCACTGACCCACAGGATGACGGTGCGATTCCAGCTCCCACAGATGAATACTATCGTTGTGTCCTTGGGCAAGACACTTAACCCCCTCTTTCCCAGTGTCTGCGTACGCTGGTGTATGAATGTGTGCGTGAATGGGTGAATGGGTGAGTGGTTCCTTGATGCAAAGCGCTTTGAGCCTTGGAGGTGGGAAAGCGTTATATAAAAATGTGACCATTCACCAAAGTTCACAGTAGAGCCAATTTGAAGTAAAATTGTCATAGTTTGCAGTTTTATGATGGCATGTGATAGTTCTAGCAAGGATATAAAAATCCCAGTTAGCCTTGTGCTCAGTCAGTTGATGAAACAGAAATATGAGCCGGAGGAGCCGTTGGCATCCTGTCACTGTGGGCCGTGGCCTTGCATCGGGTGGACTGGCAAAACCATTTTTAAAGTCCTTGTATTTGGTGTAAAAGATGGTGCCAGGATAGACACTGTGTTCTGCGGGTCATTTAAAGTAGACACTTGTAGTAACTTACAGCTGTGTCACAAAAACACATTCTGAAGGACAACAGAAAAACACACTAATATTGACTTTATGTCCATAGCAGTGGTGGAAGAAGTACTCAATTTTGTTACTTAAGTAAAGGTACAGATACCAAAAAAATAAAAGCATCACGTGAAAAGATCTACTTAAGTAAAAGTATTAAAGTACCTGTTTAAAAATGTACTTAAAAAGTAAAATGTAAAAATATTTCGCAAAAAAATTGAGGTCTTATAAATATTTGTACTGAATTTTGTTGATCGTTTTTTTCTAGCTGGTTTTATTTGTATATTTTTGTTTTGCTCAAGTTATGAACGTGTTAAAAAATAAACCCTCAGACTTTTCAGCAGGTCTCAGACAATAATAAAAATACTTTTACTTTTCAGTCCAGTTAAAAAATGTAGTGGAGTAGAAAGTACAGATACTGTCCTCAAAAATGTACTTAAGTAAATTACAGATACCATAAATTTGCTTTTACTTTGTTACTTTCCATCACTGGTTCCTGTATGTTATTCAACCCGATGCTCATCTGTTAATGTACAACAAAAAATTATAAAAAAGTTCCCCACTAATGCAAAGAAAGGTCCATCTGATAAATATTAAGGTTAATATTTTAAAGGGCCCATATGACACTATTTTCTGATCTTTGTTCTAATGTTTCCTCGTCACAAACAGACCTGGAGTTGTGTTTTGTTTCATTCACACATGTTTAACACACAAACCCTGCAGATTTAGGCTGAGTTCTTCTCTCAAACTGAAAACACTCTGTTCCACCTTGTGATGTCATGTGGTAATACAGGAAGTGCTCCACTGTGTTTTTAAACTCCACACACCTTCACTAGAATCATTTGGACGATTTCAGCCCTGAAACTGTCAAACTCTACTAAACAAAAGCTAAAATGTAGCTGATAACTTGAAAACTACCGTTTCGTGACATCACAAGGTGGAACGCAGCATTTTGCACTTTGGAGATGTGGACAGACTAATAATAAAGTGTTACTCAAACATGTGTGAATGAAACAAAACACAACTCCAGGTGTGTTTTTGAGGAGGTAACAGCATTAGAACATGACTTAAAGCTCACAAGGGTAAATTTTGCATAATATAGGACCTTCTTGTGTCTTGCCCAAGGACACAACAACAGCATTCATCTGTGGAAGCTGGAATTTGACCGCTCAACCAGTGATGTTTGAACCAGCAATCTTCAGATTAGTGGACAAACGCTCTACCAACTGAGCCACTGTCGCACATGTGCATGAGAATTCAACCCATTTGAGTTTTTTGCTAATAGCGAATGAATGGGCATAATGGAAATCCACAGTAACATGTTAAAGAGCTGTAAGGCTCAACTCCCTCTCGAGGATCAAACCCACAACCTCCTCACATCTGTGTATGTCTGTGCCTTTGCTGCATGTAAACACTAGCAATACCAGTTTTGTGTTTTTAAGTAAATCATTTTTGCGAGAGCACATTTGTCTGCGCCGTGTTCCTCTTCTTAAGGCGGGTTCAACACTTTAAGCTTAATCCCGACAGGAAAAATAATCCGCGTTTGGGAGACGGTGAACCGCGACTGAAAAACACGAGCGGGAGAAGGAGGGAGGACTTACCGAGAGCCGGCTCTGCGCAGTCCTTGTATTGCTCGGGTGTGCAGTACGAAGCATCACCTGCGCACACACACACACACACACACACACACACACACAGAGTTAAAATACGTGCAATGTTTTGGTGAAGTTACACGGCAGCAGATGTGACATGTAGAGGTAAGGCCATTGCTGTTACCACAAAACATAGCAACCACAAACACATTCTGAAGGACAACAGAAAAACACTTTACGTCCATTGCAGTGGTGGAAGAAGTACTCAGTTTTGTAAGTTTTTAAGTAAAAGTACAGATACCGGAGCAAAAAAATACATGAAAAAATCAACTTAAGTAAAAGTAATAAAGCTTAAAAGTGTACTTAAAGAGAAAAAAAAGTATTTCGCACAGATTTTGAGTCTTATAAAGATTTGTGCTGAATTTTGTTCAACAGAAACAACTGAATCAATTTTTTCTTGCTGTTTTTATTTGTATATTTTCGTTCGCTCCAATTATGAACGTGTTAAAAATAAACCCTCAGCCTTTTCCGCAGGTCTCAAACAATAAAAAAATACTTTTACTTTTAAAACGTGAAGTTACACGGGCAGCAGATGTGACATGTAGAGGTAAGGCCACAGCTGTTAGCAACCACAATGTTAACAAAGTTTTAAAAACCTGTTTAAATCGCACAATAGTTATAATTAGACTGATAAAAATAAACTAGAACATCTTTATTTTGTTAAGTTAATGTTCAAAATGTAAATAAAGTGTCCCTTCAGCGTAAAATGCGGGAACGACATTTTGAATTGAGTCATGGGACAAGATCTCGCGAGACAAATGTGTCACAAGATTTTGCAAACAGGAGAATTTATTGTTAGCAAAAGAAAAGTATAAAATCTGTCAACCGGACAAATCGTTGCAGGAGTGAAGACGTTTGGCTGCTCATCCAAGAGTCCCACTTACTCCTACTAACACAGTCATAGTCCAGCATAGTCATTCAGGCCCCTAATGAGTGATTTCACACCTGTTAGCATCCTGGCTAGCTCTGTTGTTTTCTTTGTTTTGCTTTGGGTCTGAGGATGAGTAGATTGATAGGGGAGAGATTTTATTATTGTGAGATTTTATTATTTTCCCATTTGGATTGGACAAAAAAGCAGAGTTGCATCTTTTGAAAAGACATAGTTCCAAAAAGCTCTGCTAGAATGAAAACAAAAATATTAAATGAAGTAAAAACTAATTCTGAAGCCAACTTTGCGAACTAAATTGCATTATTTATAGTTAGAAATGACGTAAATCTCGTCTCGTTCTCGTGACCCAATCTCACGTCTCGTTTTGTCTTGAGGAAAGTGAATCTGGTCCCATCCGTAGTTTTCAGTGTTGATGACACAGATGGACGTATTCTGTGTTTTTTTTTTTTTTTTCCATAAATTGCAACTTAAAGGCACCTGATTTCAAACCATGATTCGGGGACATGTTTTAGTTTGAACTCGTGGCCCTCCTCAAGTGTCTGGGATGGTGTCGGGCAGTTGTTTTCCCATGATTCTTAGTAACATTGCGCCTGATTGGCCAAAAAAGACGACCTTTCAGTAGCTTCTGTTTTAGTTTTATGCTACGTAAAAGAAAGAGATTCTAGAGTCAGTTTTTTTTCTTCCTATTTGGCATCTTTTATTAAACAATGCGCAGTGTTGGGAAGTAACTAAACATATGAACCAGAAATACATGTTCTGAACACTAATTTTGAGTACAGTTATTTTACTAAATCAAAATACATGGCAGTATTTCATCATGCGGTTTTGTCTTTGAACTGCACAATATTAGTGAGAAAAACAGAAAACTCAGCTCTTGTGGAGAGGCATGTGTGATTTTTCGTCTCTAATTAGGCATAAATGAATACGTAACAAACAGGGCAACAAAAATAAAGCTGTTTATAAATGTATATCATGCTTTTTACGCTATAATTTAAATGCAACCTCGTGTAGAAGTATTCTAAGTATTCAGAACACAGCACTCTGATTGGCTCGTGTAACGGATTATATTTCAAAACACATTTAAATTTGGGTATTCAGTTTCTTAGCGAATCCAGAACAATCCATCTATATTTTTTATACAGATCGATATCAGTCTGGTCTCCACGTCCTCCGCTGCGTCTCAAGCCCGGTCAAACGTGATCGTCCAATCAGATCTGTTTTTTTTGGGTTTTTTTTTCAGTGTCCCTGATTGGCTTAATCCACCTGTCAATCACACCCATCTGAAAACAGTGACCAGACTCACGTCTTCAGAAAGTATTGAAAAAGTATTCTGTAACTAAATGCATTTTCAAAGTTTTCTTCCCATCACTGACATTTCTTGACGTAAAGAGCGTTAATATTGGCGAAAACACATTTACATCAGGTACAGGCCCTTTAACTGTCCCACCAAAGTAATAATTCTAAACAAATGCAAACCTGGTATTTGCACTTTAACAGTTTTTCGTGATAACCTCATGAATCTTTAGGTGCTGGAAATGGAAAGTGCAAAGGCGTTACTTGTGCCGCTGCTTCCTTTACTGCCAGAGCCGTAATCCTCGGGCTTTTCAGATCACAGCGCTTAATCCACTATTGATTGGTCATATCAATATGAGGTCTCGCTAGTGCGTTTAATCTCCCATAATGCCGCGCAACCTCGCTGAAAACACCAGCTGACGGATGTATACCGCTGAGTTTGGAGTGTTTATGAGAGGAGCGGCGCTGTCTGTGTGCACCGCGCTGCAGTCTCCAGCTCAGATTTAGAAAGATCGTGTCCATAGATTTGATTTCATAACCTTCCTTCTGGGTTGAAACGGGCTAAAAACACTGCAGTCATCAATATGGATTTTGCCTTGACAGATAAATAAAAACTGAAACGAATGTGGCGGTGATATTTCTCAAAGAGTTTTTGAAAGGGCCCGTATTACGCTGTCACAAACCCTGCGTATTTAGGCTGAGTTCAGAAGTGGACTAACGTTCGGCTTCGTCAAATGGGGCTCATCGAGGCTAGAGCAGTTATAGGGAAGAATTTGGAGTTCCATGTTTGGATGCTACGATACTCGCGGTCGGAATTCGCAAAGAGCCAGACCAGAGCGAGGCTGTTGAAGGTAACGCCCCTTCCCGCCCGCACCGCTGGTTTAACAGGGAGCGACTGTTTAGAAACTCTGCCAATCAAACCCGTTGCTAACGCTAACGGGAGCGACCTCGGGGAAAGAAGGCGCCTGATTCGTCTGTTATTAATGTTCAAATCTTGATTTACGGACACAAGAGCGAAATAAAAACGGCAGGATCACGTAGAGCGGGTTAATACGAACATTTAAGACTAAAATTACGAGTCTGACAGCAGCAGTTACAACGAGGGGCCACAGTTTTTCAACAGAAAGTGAATCGGAGGCAGAGGTTAGCGATGTCCATTTACATCTACAGTGTTACGGTCCTGTTTTAGACCTAGTTTAACCCTAGTTCACCCTGGTTTACTCTTGCGTATAAGTCCCCAGACTCACCCGGCATGTGCACCATTCGGCAGTTGCAGTTCTCGACGATGTAGCGCGTCTCACAGTCGATCCTGCAGGCGGTCACGCTGTACACCTGGAAGAACCCGGACTCCAGAGCTCTCCATTCACACTCTCCCCAGGGCGGAGGCAGGTAGGTCAGCTGCGACACACAAGCACCACAGTCACCCCCAAACTCACACAATAACAATTTCTGCTGTCAAGTGTGGAAATACTGCATCCTCAGTATTACAGGGCTGTATCTGTAACTTATTTTTACAACTTTGGGGCTTATCTGGACAAACACACTTTAAAATGTGCGGAGGTGGTAGCTGTAGTAATTGGACCGGCCAAGAACTGGAGTCACAACGTCTCAGTGGAGAGTACTTATGCCTCTCAGCCGTAGAGGTAAGCGCTTTTGCACTTTTATTCATATAACGACCACATAAACGGCTCTCACGCGTTGGAAAAGCTCCTCCACTGATTTACAAAGAAAAATATTGTTTTGTCGCGTTGACAATTGTAAAAATATAGTTATAGCTTTGACTTCAACCTATGCGTCGACGGTTAGCAGGAGCCACACGGCAGCTGTAGCTAAAAACATCTCAACAGCACTAAACAACAGAAGTGGGACCAAGGCGTTGTTTTGCAAGTCTCAAGTCTTTGACCTCAAGTCCGAGTCAAGTCCCAAGTCACAGACAGGCAAGTCCAACTTAGCTACATAGAATCGTATGGTTGTCTCCATAGAAGTATCCACTCTGTCTCTGTGAACCCAAACTGCACAGTTCCAAAAAGATCCTCGACCTTTGCTCAGTCGTCCTTTTTCTTTTCAAACCGTCAGAGGAATCAGCTCCACACAGGCTGAAACTGTCTGGAGATTTGAATAATTTTACTAGAAATTTGAAAAAGGAAATTTGAAAAGTACATTTTAGATAATCAAACGTGTCGACATCAGTCTGGTTGATTCGTTCTGTTCTGTTTCACTGTAAAAACCCACACTTAATGATTTTTGTATTGGTTTGGACTGAAGGAAACATCATGTACTGGACATTTTATTGTATTTTCCTGCTAATGTTACTGATGAACTGATGAACTTATAATGTTATTCTAATGAAATGTGTATTTTAACGTGTGTTCACCTGCCCAGGGGCTGCAGATGAAAAGCAGCAGCAGCTAAATCTGGTACAAATCATCTTTTCTTTTGTAAGATTAATGAATTTGTACATGGTCCCTGACAAATAAAGAACAAAGAAAGAAAGAACGAAATGTTGTTTCCTCGTCACAAACAGACCTGAAGTTGTGTTTTGTTTCATTCACACGTTTAACACACAAACCTTGCAGATTTAGGCTGAGTTCTTCTCTCAAACTGAAAACACTCTGTTCCACCTCGTGATGTCATGTGGGGATGACAGGAGGTGCTCCACTGTGTTTTTAAACTCCACACACCTTCACTGGAATCATTTGGACAATTTCAGTGCTGAAATCATGACATCACAAGGTGGAACAGAGCATTTTGAGCTTTGGAGATGTAGACAGACTAATAATAAAGTGTTACTCAAACATGTGTGAATGAAACAAAACACGACTCCAGGTCTGTTTTTGAGGAGGGAACAGCGTTAGAACATGACTTAAAGCTACAAGAGTCAGTTTTGCATAATATTGGATCTTTAAAGTCAAACTGTGGAACATGGAACATTGCTTTATCTGCTTATTTCAAAATACAAAACAATTTATTGGCAGTATTTTTCCTGCAGCCAGACCATGACCTGTCAACAGTGTCGTTTTATGATCATTCCTCATATGTCACATCCCTCCTCCTCTCCCTCCGTTGTCTTTGGTTCCCAGTACAGAACATGAGTGATGAAAAGAACACCTGTGTTAAGTGCTGTGAAGTCCCATCTGCTCCTGAACGCCTCACCGTGCTCCGGGATCCATCACCGTCGTCCCTACACTCCACTCCCCGCTATTGTCGTCGTCTGGCTCCCCAAATGAGCCGGAATATACGAGCCAGTGCCCCGGCAAAACAGTGCATCCTGCCAGGTAGAAATTGGCCACAGCGCTGCTCGTTAGTTGGGCCCAAACAGCCAGTGGTTTCTGTCAGAGAATGATCTATTCCTTTCTCTCTGGAAGACTGGAACACTTCGCCAAGACTTTGCTCAGACAGTTGACTTTGGATTGGGGCAAGATGTAGGACTTTGAGAAATAAAAGTAAAAGTAATATTGAAATAAGAGTATGAAAGACTTGTTAAGGAAAATATAAAAACAGGACTGGGAGACAGCGGAGGAGGGACGGTGTCTCTGGACCGGCCTGGGAACGACTTGGGGTCCCACCGGAGGAGCTGGGGGAAGTGTCTGGGGTGAGGGGGGTCTGGGAGTCCCTGTTTGGATGCTGCTCACGTGACAAAACCCTGGATAAGTGGAAGAAAATGGATGGATGGGCTAGATAGTAGTGGTAAGAAGGAGGAAAAGATGGAGAGGCTGAGGAGGCGCATGGTTTTGCTGCTGCGGTAGAGCAAAATACATGGCAGGTTAATGAGAGGAGAGATAGAACGCATTTATAGGAACCAATTTTCTGCTCGGACGCCTGTTTGTCTCCATGGAGATGTTATTTCTTCGAATGTTTACGTTCGACGTGCGATATTAAACTGGAGACAAGCATAAGACGCCTCCAGGCCAAGTTATAGGTCAGATCTGTGGAGAGGCCACCACGCTCACTGATCTTTAAGCAACAAAAACTAACTGAATAAATACAAGATAAGTTCAGTGTCACACTGTGGAACATACCAGACGAAGCGATAACATAATAGAGACAAGCAGGTGGCAAACCATTCAGAAAAGTTACATAGTGTAGCTTTAATGGACCCATATTACGCAATTTTCTGATCTATGTTATAATGTTGTTTTAGTTCATTCAGTTCAATTCAATTCACACATGTTTAACACACAAACCCTGCATATTTAGGCTGAGTTCTTCTCTCAAACAGAAAACACTCTGTTCCACCTTGTGATGTCATCATGTGGTGATACAGGAAGTGCTCCACTGTGTTTTTAAACTCCACACACTTTCACTAGAATCATGTGGATGATTTCAAGACTGGGATTGCCGATCTCTACTGAACTAAAGGTAAATGCAGCTGTTAACTTCTACTACCGCTTCATGACATCACAAGGTGGAACAGAGCGTTTTGAGCTTTGGAGATGTCGACAGACTAATAATAAAGTGTTACTCGAACATGTGTGAATGAAACAAAACACAACTCCAGGTGTTTTTGAGGAGGTAACAATGTTCTGACATGGCTAAAATCTCGTGAGAGTCCGTTTTGCGTAATATGGGACCTTTAATGAGAAAACATCTGAACATGATTGAAACAGGAACCCAAGCCATTTCATATTTTAAACCTTGAGTTCGTTTAACGTCCCCGGTGAACAACACGGCGTCTCTAACTCTCGGAACAAGCCACAGCAACGAACGCAGACGCTATCCATTATATTAGGGACTTTCAAAAGGCTTTTTTAGCAATACTTAACCTTTGAAACACCGGCTACCTCAGCTAATCTCTACTTTTGCCCTAATTAACGCCACCGACCCGATCGCTTCCACCCAATCGGATACAAGGCTCGATAAGACGTCCTGAGACACGGCGAGGAGAACCGCGAGAACAAAGGCCAGCGCCCCTAATGACTCATTCTTCTGGAGCTTAAGAAGTGCTTCAATACAGTCCACAGGAGGCCAGGAAGCAGTGTTTTAATAAGGTCAGACCTGCACATCAGATCAGGGCCATTAGGTGCGTTTCCACGGAGGTAAACACATAACCACCGGCTTTTTGAAGATGTTTACTGCCATTACAAATATAGGCATTAACAAGCAATTTGTCCTGGCATTTAAATAAGACTCCAAATGACCTCGGAATACAGTGTAACAGATGTAAAATTAAAATATCACGTCCAGTTTAAAGGTCCCGTATTACACAAAATGGACCCTTGTGAGCGTTAAGTCGCGTTATGATGTTGTTACCTCCTCAGAAACGTAACTCACACATGTTTGAGTCACTTTATTATTAGTCTGTCTACATCTCCAAAGCTCCGTTCCACCCTGTGATGTCATGAAGCGCTAGTTTTGAACTTAACAGCTCCTTTTACCTTAAGTTCAGCAGAAGAGATCGGCAGTTCCACGGCTTACGTCATCCAAATGATTCTAGTGAAGATGTGTGGAGTTTTAAAAACACAGTGGGGCGCTTCCTGTGTTACCTCATGACATCACAAGGTGGAACAGAATATTAACATAGCTCAAAAAACACTGCAATACGGCCGCTTTAATGTCGGACCCCAGGAAGAAGAGTTTTTATTCTTGATCCAATCATAAATAAGCAAATTGCTAAAACAATTGCGCGGCCTCGCCTCGTCACAGATCTGAGCTGTAGCTTGGCTTGGCGGTGTCAGCTGCTCCGCGGAGATAGATACGTTTAATGTCAGACTGTGGAACGTTCCAGGCAAAGCGATACCGGCTCGTAAAAGTCGTCAGATCTCAGCACTTGGATGGGAGACGCTGGGAAAATCAGGGGCCACAGGGGGGCGCCAGTCGTAAAACGTTGTGTCCTTAGGCAAGACACTTTAAACATATTGCGTAGTATGAGCGCGGCGTGTGTGTGAGGCGTCGACGTGAAGCTCTTTGGGCGTCATGAAAGGCTTTATATCAAACCAGTGCATTATCAGTATTATTATTATTAAAGCAAAACGGCTCCACTGCGAAAAGTTACACACTGTGGAGCTTTTTAATTAACAAAACTAGTTAATCTTGGAAAAATGTGAATTTATGGAATGCTTGAGTAAAACCATATAATAAAGTCATGGGAGCGTTTGCCCTTTTGGCTTCACTGCTATTAAAAAAGCTGCTTATGCAACGAGTCCTCTGTTTAATGGCAATAGTTACGGTGACAAAAATTCAATGTGTTGTTTTAAAGCAGCTGTAAAAAAAAAAAAAAAAAAAAGAAGAAAAAAAAAGCCTTTTCACTTTGAGAGAGAGAGAACAGAGGAGAATCTCACCTTAAATCCTACACAAAAGTACTTCCCTTTCGTCCGCTGGGTTTAAACTGGAGGGCCCCGTGCAGCAGAGGGCTCGCCGCGCCGCTTTGAACCCGCTCGGCGTTAAAAACCAAAGCAGGCGAATTAAACTCGCTCAAAGTCATTTCCGCAGACTGAAGTATCAGAGTCTTTTTCAGACTCGTGGCCCCGTTTGTGCAGGTTCGGCTGGACTTAAAGCGGCCAAAATAATTAATGATTAAGGATTAAATCATGATAATGATGCACGATCCAGCTGCTGACAGTTTCATTATGTTCTGGACATGAAGAATAATAATTTTAAAGTGAATTGGTTCCATTTTTAAACTGCTGAAGATCTCGTGAGCGGATCAGGAGGCATGTGGGCACAATTATCATGGCCAAAATAATTAATGATTAACGATTAAATCATGATAATGATGCACGATCCAGCTGCTGACAGTTTCATTATGTTCTGGACATGAAGAATAATAATTTTAAAGTGAATTGGTTCCATTTTTAAACTGCTGAAGAACAAGTCGATCCACGGACACCAAACAACATAGTCCTGGGTTAGTCCTGATTTAGT
>KN469487.1:4013-18617 GCA_000787095.1 Periophthalmodon schlosseri
AGGAGGAGAGAGAGGGGGTGAGGCAGAGAGAGGAGGAGAGAGGGGGAGAGGGAACAGGGAGGGGGAGAAAGGGAGAGAAAGGGTGGAGAGGAGGAGAGAGGAGGAAAAGAGAGGAGGAGAGAGAGGAAGAGAGGGAGAAAGGGTGAGAGCAGCAGGTTGTAGCAGGAAGTCTGTGTCTCGTTATGAGCTCTGTAAAGAACCTGCTCCAGCACATGTGCAGAGCAGAGGGGCCACAGTGAGGGGGGACAACATAAGAGGGGCCACAGTGAGGGGTGAGCCGAGTGACGGGGGCCAGCGCACTGAGGGGCCGTTATGAACACCAGGACCGCCGCAAGAATATGAAAGTAAAAGGCTGATTTGAAGCAGACGCAGGACATTTTGAGCTCATTTCTAATAAAGAGACTTCTAATGTGGACCAAGGCTCGATCCAACAAGTCCCACTGAGCTCCAACAACACTCAGTCTATATCTAGTCTACATGTTTGTCTGTGGTGTCCACCTGTCCTGCACCTGTCCAGTAAATAAGTGAATAAAGAAGGAAGCAAGGAAGGAAGAAACAGAGGGAAAAAGATAGGAGGCAAGGACAGAAGTAAAGGAGAAATGAAGTGAACGAGGAAGATGTAAAAGAAGGAAAAGAGGCAGGAAGCAAGGAAGGAAGGGATTATTTGACTGGTGTGATGAAACTGATCTTTAGGGAGTCCAGCTGCCACCTTTCCAGCTCCTGTCTTGCACCTGTCCATTTCTGTGTCCTGCATCTGTCCAGCATCTGTCCACCTGCTGCCGGGCTCATGTCCAGTCCTGTTTCCTGCACCTATCCAGTTCCTTGTCCTGCACCTGTACAGTTCCGTATCTAGCACTTGTCCAGCTCCGTGTCTTGCACCTGGTCTGAACCTGTCCAGTTCCTGTCCAGCGCCTGTCCAGCATTTGTCCAGCACATGTCCAGCACATGTCCGGTACTTGTCCAGCACTGGTTCTGCACCTGTCCTTCACCTTACCTGGCACTGGAGACGTGCTTTCTGGTAAAACAGAAGGAACAAGCTTAGACCCAAAGATGGATGGTTAGGGTGAGTTCTAGTTCAGTGCGGGTTCCTCCAGACTTTTCTTCACTGAACCTCGCCCAAAAGAACCCAAACAAAACCAAAAGTGTAGAATATTTGTCCTGAGGTGATTTATGCTCCTGAAATGTAGGTTGCTGTGTTGGGCTGTGTTCCTGTGTTCTGCTGAGTCGACTGGACTATTACTAAGAGCAGCATAGAAGCATCAAAGTGCCCAGTCAGCTGTCAAGAGAAACACCACAGAGGAGCAAGGAGGCAAGGAAGGAAAGGAGCGGGGAGGAAGGGAGGAGGCAAGGAAGGGAGGTGAGGAAGGGAGGAGGCGGAAGGGAGCAAGGAGGGAAGAAGGTGAGGAAGGGAGGAGGTGAGGAAAGAAGAGACGAGACGTGGAAGGGAGAGCAGAAGGGAGGGAGTAGGCGAGGAAGGGAGCATGAAGGGAATGAGGTGAGGAAGGGAGGGAGGAGGCGAGGAAGGGAGGGAGGAGGCGAGGAAGGGAGAGTGGAAGAAGGTGAGAAAGGGATTGAGGAGGGAAGGAGGTGAGGGAGAGAGGGGAGGGAAGAAAGCCAGAAAGGGAGAGCAGAAGGGAGGGAGGAGGCAAGGAAGGGAGCATGGAGGGAAGGAGGTGAGGAAGGGAAGGACGAGACAAGGAAGGGAGAGAGGAAGAAGGCGAGGAAGGGAGTGAGGATGGAAGGAGATGAGAAAGAGAGGGAGGAGGAGGCGAGGAAGGGAGAGAGGAAGAAGGTGAGGAAGGCAGTGAGGAGGGAAGGAGGTGAGGGAGAGAGAGGAGGGAAGAAAGCCCAGAAGGAAAGGAGGGGGCGAGGAGAGAAGAAGGTGAGGAAGGGAGGGAGGAGACGAGGAAGGTAGAAAAGAGGGAGGAAGGAGGCAAGGAAGGTAAGAAGAGAGTAAGGAAGGAGGTGCAAAAGGAGGCAAAAAAGAGAGAGAGGAAGGAAGGAATAGAGGGAGGAGGTAAGGAAAGAAGAGAAGGAAGAAAAAGAGGAAAGATGCAATGGAGGAAGAGACAGGCAGAAATAGAGGAAGGAGAAAATGAAAGAAAACATGGAGGAAGGAAGAGAGGAAGGAGCCAAGAAAGGAAGAAAAAGAGGAAGGCGAGGACATGATTAAGGAAGGAAGAGAGTAAAGAAAGAAGGGAGGAGAGAGGCAAGGAAGGAAGAAAGAGAGGAAGAGCACAAAGAGGGGAGAGCAAGGAAGAAAAGAAGTAAAGAACTGAAGTGAACAAGGCAAGAAGGCAAGGAAGAATGAGAGTAAATAAGAAAGGAAGCAAGGAAGGAAAAAAGGGAGGGAAGGGAGCAAAGAAGGAGACAATGGAGGAAGAAACAAGGAAGAAAGAAAGTAAAGGAGAAATGAAGTGAACAAGGGAGGAGGAAAAGAAGAAAGGAAGGAACGAAGGAATAGATGGAAGAAGACAAGTAAGGGATTAAGGAAGGAGGAGAGTAAATAAGGAAGAGAACAAGGATGAAAGGAAGTAAATGAGAAATGAAGTGAACAAGGAAGGAGGAAAAGAAGGAAGAGATGAAAGCAAGGAAGGAAGGAGAAATTAAGTGAACAAAAGAGGAGAAAAGGAAGGAGGATAACATTAGCACCCCACACTGACACAGAGCACCCCGCACTCACACAGAGCACCCCGCACTCACACAGAGCACCCCACCACTCAGCGAGCGCCCCATAAAGCGTCCCTGCAGTCACACTGTGAAATTATAAAGTACACGTTTTAATGCAGCAGCCTCGCACATGCTGTTAAGTGGTCCCGTCTCGCCATGAGAAGGTTCTGCGTTCAAATCCCTGACCTCTGTGTTTGGAGATTACGTGCAGCACAAACGTCTGGGTGGTTTGGACACTCCGGTTTTCCTCATCAATCCAAAACACGCACATTGGGTCAAATCCTCCGGCTGTGGCGGTCCTGATCCACAGCTCCTGACAGGTTCACCCAGTGGTATTGAAGGATGGGTCAAATGCAGAGACTGAGCTGATAAAGTGTACTTTAACGTTACAGCCCCTATTAGGTCAGATCAGGAGGTGCCAGGATTAAATGAATAAAAGCACAGCTGATCCTTAAGTCACTCTTTGATTCCAAGGTAGCTGCACAGTTTATCGCAATCGAATCAGAATCGCAATTAGAATTTTCCCCCAAAATTGTACGGCTCTTTTTCATACATCTTTATAAACAGGCCCATTGATAACAGTCATAGGCCTGTGTGCTGGCACCATTCTCCCTGAAAAAAGCAAAAGGTTCCAGTCCCTCGGGTTGGGAAACAAGGGCCTGAGGGTCACAGCGTGTCCGCTTTTGGAGCTGGTGGACATGGGGGTGTCCAGGACCTGCCCAGCGGCCACTGCACTTGTTCCACTGAACTCACAGCCACGGGACGCGGCGGACACGCTTTTGAGAGAGCCCCGTGAGTTACGCAGCAGTCGATCTTTGGCCGGTCCCCTGTCCACACACGGTCCACACACGGTCGGTCCACACACTGTCCACTTACTCCGCTGTCCCCGCATACTTCCTCGTGCGCTCACCTCACGCGCGTGGACCGGGAGCACAGGGCTGCAGACGCGGCGAGGCAGCGCGAGGAGGTAGTCACTTCACGTGCGCTTGTGACCTGCTTCTGTGCGCGTTTTGGGGATCTCACGGAGGTGGGCAAAGAGACAAATCCGCGTGGAACTGGCCAATCCTCCCCCACGCGCGGTCTACGGGAGAAGCGACCGCTCGGTGGAAATGCTCTGAGGGTGGATGTATTCCGGGAGCGTGGCTGCGCGCAAAGCCAACACTGTGCCCGCTCTTTCCCGTGTGGCTCCACACGTCTCACCGGCTCATTTCCAGTCCCGCTCTGTGCCCACCGCCTCTTCGCTCGTGTCCCATGGTGTAGCCTCGTGGACTCGGGCGAAAAATGCATCACCACCACCAGCGTATGGCAGCTTTTGGAACGGACAAGGAACTCAGCGACTTACTGGATTTTAGCGCGGTAGGCAACGGTCTTAGCCTCTCTCCCTTTGCTTCTGAATGATTTCACATAGGACCAATTCAAGGTGTAGTGGCACATACTTGATGTTTAAATCGCTAAAGAAACAGCTCTGCGCTGTCTTTACAAGCACTAAAGTTACGTCTTTTCAGAATTGTGCAAAAAAGCCACGGGCACTCCGCGCTTATGGATGCGACACACCGATTCAAAAATGCTCCAACCTTCGTGAGCCTCTGATTATGCAAAATTCATATAGAGATAAATTATGCAGTGTTGTACTATTTTGATGAATTCTATGCGTGACTAAATGTATGGACGTAAAATACAATGTTTTGAAATTGACTACAGATTGTTATTATTATTTCTATTGGGCTTTATTTTTGTAATTTTAAAGAAAAAAATAATAGGACAAGTTTACGTCCAATCCTGGACAATAGAAGAACTGGACCAACTGGACCAAGTGCATATTTCATACTCAGCTCAGGCCTAAACTGAACTAGAAGAAACGCTTCAGATTTATGTGTCATTTTTGTAGCCTAAACAATTAAAGCTAATTATTCAACTGTTTTTGATTGTTCATCAAAAAGAACTAAAATTATTTTTAGACAAAATTTGTGAAATCTAGACTTTTATTCTTTATTCTTTCCATCAATAGAAAATATACTGTCCCATTCACATGTGTTGGTATGTCCTTAGCAAGGACTGATAAGTCTTCTATAATAGCCTAATAATACTAGTTAAAAGTTTTCCCAAATGTTTTTTTTTATGCACTATGCTCCTTTAATGACACAAATACTTCGAAATATGACTGCACAGTTTGGGAAAAAATATCTCTTTGCAATTTTTCTGACAAGCATTGTGATTAGATTTGCGATTCCTGTTTTATATTGTAGAATATTAGGATTCTGTTCAAAGGTCACATTTTAAACGCATCCAGAAGAATTGACAAAAAGGCTGATATCTGAACTGACAAATGAATTCAAGAATCACATTTCAGTGCATATTTGTACAGATCTAAAGTACAGGGTTAGCAGTTTGTATGCAGAATTAGACAGGAGATTTTGTTGTCTTATAGCGTCCATTTAAATTGGCTGTAGGTCTGGAGTCCAGACTAAAGGCCCGCATGCTCATGGGGCCTGGTGTAGCTCACACATGGGCAGAGGAGACACGAACCGGACCACTGCAGCACCCCCATGCCCAGAAACAACCTGCTAACATCGATGAACATTACCACAGTAGTTTCTGGATTACAAAGTCATACAAATAAAATAAAATAAAGCACACGCACATAATGAGAATGAACTGTGATTTTTACAGTGCAGAAACAAATTCATGCCAGTTTTTAAAAGATCGCACTACCATTTTAATTAATATTGTTTGTTTTTACCAGAACTACTTCCTCATTAAAGGGCCCATATCGCAATGTTATATATATGTCCATGTTATAATGTTGTTTTTTCATCAGAACCTTATGTGGAGTTGTTTTGTTTCATTCGCACATGTTTAACAGACAAATCCTTTGTTTTTTTCTCAAGCTAAAAATACTCTGATGCACCTTGTGGTGTCATCAAGTGCTAATACAGCAAATGTTCTAGTGCGTTTTTAAACTCCATACACCCTCAATCATTTTGATCATTTCAGCCCTGGATCTGCCAAACTTTAAAGTTACAGCTATTGTTTTAGCCTCATTGAAACTGCTTCACTCCTCAAATGAAAGCAGCAACTTAATGTTATGAGTATTGAAGAGTAAAGCAGTTCAGTTGAGGCTAAAAATAGCAGTTAACCTTAAATCTACCACTAACACGAGATGGAACAGGGCATTTTAAACTTTGGAGCAGACAGCCTTATAATGAAATAAAACACAATTCCAGGTATGCTTTTGAGGACGTAACAGCATTATAACGTGGCCAGAAGCTCACATCAGTCAGTTTTGTGCAGTATAGGACCTTTAAAATGACCTCAAGCAGTGCGAAAAACACTATTTCTATTGGACTAGTGAAATCACTAATTGGCTGTTACAGTTTGTAATGGAGTAGATACAATGAGCCAAATGTCCTCTGTGCTGTTTGTTAGTGTGGCTGAGCCTGACTGGTGACCTGCTGGTTCCTCCTACCCAGGAGGGAGCAGAGGGACGAAGGGAGCGGAGGGACAGAGGGAGACAGGGAGCAGAGGGACAGAGGGAGCAGAGAGGAGCAGAGGAGGGGCGCAGAGAGAAGCAGGGAGGGACCGAGAAGCAGAGAGAGTAGAGAGAAGCAAAAGAGCAGAGGAAGGAGAGGGACAGAGGAGCAGAGAAGAGCAGAGGGGAGCAGAGGGGAGCAGAGAGGGGCAGAGAGGAACAGAGATGGAGCAGAGAGGAGCAGAGAGGAACAAAGGGAGCAGAGAGGAACAGAGGAGCAGAAGGAGCAAAGAGGAGGAGAGATGGCGCAGAGAAGAGCAGAGGAGTAGAGGGAGCAGAGAGGAGCAGAGAGGAGTAGAGAGGAGCAGAGGGAGCAGAGAGGAACAGAGGAGCAGAGAAGAGCAGAGGGGGACAGAGGGAGCGGAGTGGGACAATCGGGACAGAGGAGCAGAGAGGAGAAGAGGGGCAGAGAGACAGAGGGAGCAGAGACGAGCCGAGGGATGAGAGAGGAAAAAAAGGGAGGAGAGGGAGCAGAGGAGCAGACGCACCCGTAAGGCCTGACCACACGGAGCTCAGGCCTCACACACCGTTTGATAAGGACCACTATACCTTTTACATTCTGGTTTATGTAGTACAGTAAGACTCGGGGTTGGGCGAGTTGGTTTGAAATGCCCCTCCTCTCTAACAAAAGCACAAAAGCACACAGTCTGAAGTGCCTGCGCCCGGAAATACTGTTTACTTTAATACATGACTTTTACATTCAGAGTGGTTAGTTTGGCGGATGGGAGAGAGAGCGGTGCAGCCACATGCACTGCACACCAGGCACCAGCAATGTTAGCATTACTAGCATACGAAGCAGCACCTAACAGTCCAACGCAATCCATGTTATTATACAATATAGCACATTTTACATTCCAAACTGCTGCACAAGACGTCATTAAAAATAAATAAAATAATCAAAATAAAAGTAATGAAACCAAGCGATTTGCAGTGCCATATCTGGGACTTTGATTGACTCGTGTGTGTTTTGTGTCCCAGATGTTTTCTCCTCCCGTCGGGGCCAAGAAAGGAGCAGCCGGGCCCAGCACTGCACACTACTCACCAGGTATGTGGCCTCCAAAGCACAAGTGGATCTTCTACATGGCACTATAGCTCTGGAACATCTGAAGTGAACACCCCCAAATGTAAATCTACCAGCCCAGTGTATACAGTAGTGTGTAATGGTTACCTCTCAGGTTTATTTAGTCCTGCTTTAGTCCTACTTTGGTCCATGTTTAGTCCTGGTTTAGTCCTAGTTTAGTCCAACTTTGGCCATTCTTAAATCCTGGTTCAGTGTGTCTTAAGTGGGTCAGTCCTGCATTAGTCTTGTTCAGTCCTGGTTCAGTCCTTATTTAGTCCTGGTTCAGTCCTGCTTTAGTCCTGGCTTAGTCCTTCTTTAGTCCTGGTTCAGTTGTACTTTAGTTCTGGTTTAGTCCTAGTTCAGTCCTAGTTCAGTCCTGGCCCAGTCCTCTTTTAGTGCCAATTCAGTCCTTCTTTAGTCCTAGTTCAGTCCTGCTTTAGTCCTGGTTTAATCCTGGTCTAGTTCTGCTTTAGACCTAGCTCAGTCCTGGTTCAGTCCTGCTTTAGTCCTGTGGGTTTATTTGTTTTTCATACTTTATTTTCACTGAAGATTCAGGTCCAAACTGGAGACTAGCTCCATAGTACTTGTAGTAGTACTAGGTATGTGAGTGAGGTGCAGGTGCAGGATCATTCAGTCTTCAGTTAAGCGTTACACAGGGAGGACTGAGCTCTGTGGAACGTGCAGGTGCAAAATGAACCACAAGAAAACCATCAGATCCACAGACATGTCATTTGTACTACACCCACACCAGATACTCAACTGTGTTACTGAAGTACAGGGATGTTCTGTACTAAACCAGGACTAAAGTACGACTGAACCAGGGCTAAATAAGGACTGATTCAGGACTAAACCAAGACTGAATTAGGACTGAACCAGGGCTAAAGCAGGACTGAACCAGGACTAAAGCAGAACTTAACTAGAACTACAGGGCGACAGTAGCTCAGTTGGTCGACTGTTTGTCCACTGATCTGAAAGTTGGTGGTGTGATTCCAGCTCCCACAGATGAATGCAGTGATTGTGTCCCTGGGCAAGACACTTAACCCACCTCGCCTCCAGTGTCTGGGGCACCTGGGGTATGAATGTATGTGTGAATGAGTGGTTCGTTGATGTCAAGTGATCTGAGTGGCTTGAAGGTGGAAAAGCACCATATAAAAATGTGACCTTTTACCATTTTACCATTTATACACAGTGTTGTGTGTAAACTTTCAAACTCAATTTTGATGCCAAGGAATAGAGTTTTAGTTTCGATTTGTATCTGATTTTCAATACTTTTGATGACCCTTATCTGCACTGACTCATGATCTGTACGCTCCTTTATTCAAAACAGTCAGGATTGTGTCTGTGGATACCGTGAGGTAGCCGTAGTAGTGGGACCGCAGTGGCTGGAGTGCACACACTACTATTGTTGTGTCCTTGTGCAAGACATGTCAGCAGCTTGCATTTTGTGAGTCCATGTCAGGTGCGATTTTTGCACTAAAACCGACTATCACACATATGACCACACTTTTAGCAGAGATAAGTGACGTCTCATTACGGTATCGTTGGATTTTTAGACATGTGGAACTGTGTTTATTTGTTCTCTGGTACACAAATAAACACACTGAAGGTCCGGTAAGTTTCATTTTCACTTTAAAGAAGACATATTGTACTTGTGTCTGCTATTTTGTTATAATCTATGACACCTGCGGATCATTATATTATGATTTGGACATTTTAAATCACAATCTTCATCTAAAAACACTTAACAGACAAAACAAGTCAACTGTTTTCCGTGTTAGAAAACTGCGGTGCCCGTGGATTTTTTTCATTCGCACTAAATGGCTACGCTGCCAAATCCTACGCATATCACCAATTAGGAAAATAAAATTGGAGAATGAAGTAAGAAGACAGCAGTGGACGTGGCAGTGAAAAAGGGGTTAATCTGCAAAATGGCGTCCTGAAAATAAGCAATTAAAGATTGATCAAACATTCACAAATCACTCCAAATACAACTTCAGGTGAGGGGAAACAACTATAACTATAAAAGATCTAAAAAGTAGATTTTCCATAATAGGTCCGCTTTAATGTAGCGGAGTCAAGCAGACAAAAACAAAACAACATGTGCTCGGTAGAGAGGCTGTTTCTTCACTTCATTCATAGTTCCCGGGATTACATGCATTTAGAAGAATCGGTTTACATCGGACTAGGCCAGTTATCCCGTTTTAGACCTGTCACAATCACAAATTTTAAAGTGCGATATATTGCTGAACTAAATGTTGACGATAAACAATAATATTAAAACCAAATCATAAAGCTGAATTAAAACTGCAAGCAGTGATAAAGGGCCCTTGCAACCCTTGCGGCTGCAGAAGGGTGTGCCACAGTGGAAGAGCTGCATATCAACTTGACATGCGATTCAATATTTCCACTGTCATATTGGAGATAACTGTTTACGGCTCATTGTAACTTTGCAGGGGATGCTGCAGAGCCATTTTTAAAGATACAATTTTAATCCACACATCATTTTGTCCAGCTCATCAAAATACACAGACGCTACATTGGGTTTGTCTGAATCCGATGACATTTGCAAAAGTTACAGGAATTTTTTATGCTTTCAAAATGACTGCTTCGTTAAGAGCTCGTTATGACTGACTCTGAGGCTTATGTAAATTCTTTTAACAACATTTGACCCCAGATATGTCGCCCATGCACTCATCGTTGCAAAAGCAATAGGCCCTATGCCCAGTAGGGGCTCGGGCCTGATTAAAGCCGCACGCGGCAATAAAGGCCCTCACCACCCCTTGCGACCGTGAAGTACACGCCACCGCAAAGATACTGCTTCTCATTCCCACTTACATTGCCCCTCCCCCCAAAATTAGCGTCTATTTGTTACTACTCCATTCATTCCAATGAGACCATTTATGACATTATCACACCTGCACGGTTGGAAATAGAGCTATGTCCTCATTGGTTTTTTTTGTTCAGTATGATGTGTGGAACATGTGTACTAAATTTCAATGGTCTATGACAAACAAATTTTTTTCATCCCAGTTAACCAAAACCCATGTATTTCTATGACAAATGTTGGACGTTGCCATGGCAACATGATTGCAAATAAAGGTATGTTCTCATTGGCTTTTTTGATCAGTATGGCAAGACAGATGTCCCTGCCAAATTTCAAATGTTCGTGACACACACATTTTTTTGATTTCATTCAAAAGTTCAAGGGGGCGCTGTGGAGCAATGTATTGTCTCAGCTATGTAAATTGAATATTAATGCGTTCAGATCATTGTTTTGGACAAAATGTATATTAATGCCGGGCAATGGAACACTGCATGTCTGAGTTACACACAGTGTAGTACTTCAAAAAATTGCATTTTTGTTTGCATGTTGGCCACACCCACATTTGATAACTTAACAAAATTCAAAAGAGTAGCCTATAATCCCACATCGGTCTATTTCATTTTGACCAATTTGCAAGTTTCTTAAAATTTGGAAAAATTGGTTCTTCCCACAATGGCCGACTTCCTGTAGGGTTTAGGGTGGGGTCATAATATATTTTTTTACAGTGATGAAAAACATCTCCCATTGCCGTAATAATAATAAAATAATAATAAAAATGGAAATTCACAAATAAGGCCTCTGTGATTTTTTTTCACAAGTCCACGACAAACAGATTGTCTTTGATGAATTTTTGAAAAAAAAATTTGAAGAGGGCACTAGAGAGCCATTTTGTGAGATACCGCCTTGATTTGCATATCATTGCGCTCAGCATGCAAATCTGCATAAACACTGTATTGGCTTTCCCCCCCAAAAAACAAATGTGTGAAAGAGATTTTTTTTTTTTTTAATTTTCAAGAAATAGCAATTTTGTTGAAAATTCACCATAACCACACCCAAAGTCATATTCAAAATGTAATTGATAATCTTTAATCACACATGGGTTGAGTGTGTTTTGGCCAAATGTGAAGTGTTTGCGATGAAGGTTGTGCGAGGAGATGTCCAATATGTGAGGGTGTGCGCTTTTTGTCATTCCCTGGTTTGATCCAATATGGCCGACTTCCTGTCCGTTTTAGGATGGAGCCATAATATCTTTTTGTCATGTCCTGACTTGTTCTATTTTTGGTGCGAGTTTCTGATTTTTACATTGAGTTTTTTCCAGGTCAGGCTCCCATTGGCTCCTTGAAAATCAAAGTTTGAGGTGGCGCGACTGAGTCGTTCATTATTTTTTATCGGGGTCTTCGGTCACAATTACAGCTCATCGAGTTCTTTTTTGATACTGGTCACTGGCATGTCGGGTTGTGTTTACTACTTGATTTTTGCCATTTTCCTCATTGCGCTCAGCATGCAAATCTGCATAAACACTGTATTGGCTTTCCCCCCCAAAAAACAAATGTGTGAAAGAGATTTTTTTTTTTTTTAATTTTCAAGAAATAGCAATTTTGTTGAAAATTCACCATAACCACACCCAAAGTCATATTCAAAATGTAATTGATAATCTTTAATCACACATGGGTTGAGTGTGTTTTGGCCAAATGTGAAGTGTTTGCGATGAAGGTTGTGCGAGGAGATGTCCAATATGTGAGGGTGTGCGCTTTTTGTCATTCCCTGGTTTGATCCAATATGGCCGACTTCCTGTCCGTTTTAGGATGGAGCCATAATATCTTTTTGTCATGTCCTGACTTGTTCTATTTTTGGTGCGAGTTTCTGATTTTTACGTTGATTTTTTTCCGGGTCGGGCTCCCAATTGGCCCCAGAAAATTAAAATTTGAGGTGGTGCTACTGAGTCGTCTTTCATTGTTTTGTCTCGGGGTCTTTTTTTGATACCGGTCTCTGGCATGTCGGGTCGTGTTTACTACTTGATTTTTGCCATTTTCCGGGCTCCGGACATGGTTTTAATTAGTCCCTCACCGGGACTTTGTCGCAGGCTTTGGCCTAATAATAATCTTTTTTTTTTTTTCCATTTTTTACACCTTAACGATAAGAGTTAGAATGATGGGACTTTGTGACATGTGTTCCTCATTATGAAGAGCCTCTCTAAAGTTTCACAATAAATAGATTGGCTATTAAGATTTTTTTTAAATGAAATTTGAAGGGGGTGCTATAGAGCCATCTTAAATGGTAGAGCCATAATTTGCATGTCATTACGTCCAGCTCTTGTGCACATGCACTTCATTGGATCCATTCAACAATGTTTGTGAAAGATAGATTTTTGAAAATGTTTCCAAAAATTGACATTCTGTTGAAAAATCACCATGACCACGCCTAACATTTTATTTATTATTATTTATTTATTTATTTATTTATTTTATTTTTGAGGTGGTGCTACTTAGCCATCTTTCATTATTTTTTCTCGGGGTTTTCACTCAAACTTAGAGCTCACTGACTATTTTTCGATACCACTTACTTGTCTATAGATTATTGTTTACTGCTTGATTTTTGCCTTTTTCCTCAAAATTGTACAATTAAAATAGGGCTTTCGCACATTCATGCTCGGGCCCTAATTATCCACAAAAGGCGATTCTAAATGTACAATATTGTTAAAAACATCAGCTCTAGTAAATAAATAGCAGAATGCAACACTTAAGTACTTAGTATCTATAATGAGTCATAGAAGTTCATAATTCAACCTTCTACAGCTCAAATCTGATCATAGTACAGAAAAATAACCCAAATGTTCCAAAGAAAGAAGAAAGAAAAAGTACCTACGATAAATACTGACCCCCAAAAAGTACTGAGCCATCTGTCATCTACTGAACGATAAGTCGATACAGTACTTAACGTGGGCCTAGCGTGCATGTAAATGTAATGAGTGATGTGGGGCTCTTTAGGGGCTGGGCAGCTTCCACGGCTCACATTTGTTCTGCGCCACTGCTCTGTCCAAAATAGTCTACTGTGGGTGAAAGACAAGAGCCCCTTTAGTCAGAACACCGGCCTCAGCACGGTGGGGAACAGGTCCAATTTGAGCGCAGAGCTGTTCGGAGACGAAGCTTCAGTTCAGAGAGCACATTTGAAACATGTCAGGCGAATTAGCATCTGAGCGCAGACTGAAACAAGCTAATCCTGATGTGGACATGTGAGACGTGGCACGAGCAGAACCATGGCTGTCACTCGAATGCAGTGCGAGGCGTTCAAAGACAAAGCCTCTGCTCTAGGCTCCACAGCACTGCCAGGATTAGGGATGTTCTGGCTCTTTAGTCATAATGCACATGTTACTAGCACTATTAGCTGCAATAATGCTAATTATGAGTGGCATAACAGCATAACATGACAGCTCACTGGGAAATGTTCAGAAAATGGCCACAATTAAACAGCACTTTCCTGCCTCCACTGGGCTCAACGCGCTCGGCACCAAGTTGTGTTGTTATGATACATTTCAAACTCGATTTAGATACTAAGGAAAAGACTCGATACTCAATATTGTACTTTTGACGATCCTACACTAGTGGAACATTCTGGAGTGGGGAGTCTCACTACTCCTGGTTCAGTCCTAGTTCAGTCCTGCTTTAGTCTCACTTCAGTCCTATTTTAGTCCTGTTTTAGTCTTAGTTCTGTCATGCTTTAGACCTGGTTCAGTCCTGTTTTAGTCCTGCTTTAGTCCTGCTTCAGTCCTAGTTTAGTCCGGCTTTAGTCCTTCTTTAGTCCAAGTTCAGTCCTGCTTTAGAGCTGCTTTAGTCTTTAGGTCAGCCCTGCTTTAGTCCTGGTTCAGTCCTGCTTTAGTCCAAGTTCAGTCCTATTTAGTCCTACTTTAGTCCTGCTTTAGTCCTGATTCAGTCCTGGTTTAGTCCTCCTTTAGTCTTAGTTTGGTCCTCCTTTAGTCCTGGTTCAGTCCTGCTCTAGTCCTAGTTTAGTCATACTTAAGTACTGTTTTAGTTCTGTTCTAGTCCTGGTTCATTCCTGCTTTAGTCCTGCTTTAGTCCTTGTTTAGTCCTGGTTCTGTGTTTAGTCTTTTGCTGGTTGAACTTTGGACATAGTAGACTCTGACTGGGACACGCAGGGTTGACCTGAGGAGACCAAATCTCTGTGCTGTGATTGGCCACTGAAGCATGAGTGCTGGTCTGTGATTGGCTGCTGAACATCTGGACGTGGGTGTGTGCCTGGATGCGCTCCACACATACCTCATGCCCCCGTCTTCCCTCTCTCTGTCCTCCCTCCTTCCACCTCACTCTGCTTCTTCCCCTCTGTTTTTCCTCTCCCTCCAACACACCTCCCCCCCTCTCCTCTCTCTCTCCTCCTTCCTCTGTTTTTCGTCTCTCGTTCCTCTGACTCTTTCCTCTCTCTCTCCCCTCTCTCCTTCTCTTCTCCCCTTTCTCTTCTCTCTCTTCTCTCCTTCTATTCTTCTCTTTCCTTCCTCCCCTCTCTTTC
>JACM01067256.1:0-18276 GCA_000787095.1 Periophthalmodon schlosseri
TGAGGTTGCTCCTGCTAGTGTTAGCAAGAGATTTGACTGACAGCTTTGCTAAGCACCCGCTCCCTGCTAAACCAGCGGTGCGGGTGGGAAGGGACTTTACCTTCAACAGCCTCGCTCCAGATTGGCTCTGCTGGTTCCAAATATGGAACTTGACTCCAAATTCACCCTTATACCTGCTCCCGCCTCGATGAGGTTCGAGGTTGCTATGACACTCGCCGTCGGAATTCCTAATATGGAACTTGGCTCCAAATTGGCCCTTATAACTGTTCTAGCCTCAATGACCTTCATTTGACTGGAGCCGAACGCTATGGGTGATGTCTCACTCAATTAGTCCACTTCTTTATACAGTCTATGGGGTTAATGCAAAACGCAGGAGTACCGCAGACCTTACTGACATGTGTGGACTGAAGGAGTCTGCATATACTGATTTTAAATTGGTTTTGTAAGCGTCTGTTGGAGGATCTGTTACCTGCTTGTCTCATATAAATGTTATTACTTTGCCTAGAATGTTACACAGTACAAACACATCCATCTTGCTTTTTTCAATTACAGTTTGATGGTGTCACCTGCTTGTCAGCCATGGAAATAGCTAAGTCTTGTGCCATACTGTGCAACGTTCCAGGCAAATAAATACAAGACTAGTTTAGTTTCACCCTTCATTCAAACTCTATGGAGCACGAGGAATCTGCTGCTCTAAGTTACGTGTGAACTGAAACTGTCAGTTGTAAAGGAGAGGGGAGGGTGCGTTTGTTTTGCTCTACAGACAGCAGTATGTTAGTGCAGATAAACAGAGTGAAATTCAATTCTCACAAGGCAGAAGGAGCGCTCCCAAATCTGTTTATATTTACTACTGCACAGAGGCATAGCTCCCAAAGCAAACACATTCTGAGGAGTGTGTCAGGAACATAGCCTGTATAAAGAAGTGGACTATGTGAGTGTGACGTCACCCATAGCGTTCGGCTCCAGTCAAATGAAGCGTATCGAGGCTAGAACAGTTATAAGGGCCAATTTGGAGCCAAGTTCCATATTAGGAATTCCGACGGCGAGTGTCATAGCAACCAAAGAGCCAATTCGGAGCGAGGCTGTTGAAGGTAAAGTCCCTTCCCACCCGCACCGCTGGTTTAGCAGGGAGCGGGTGCTTAGCAAAGCTGTCAGTCAAATCTCTTGCTAACACTAGCAGGAGCAACCTCAGGGAAAAAAGGTAGCTGATTTGTCTGTTATTAATATTCATATTTTGAGTTACGGACAAAATAGCAAAATAAAAATACCAGGATGATGTAAAGCGGGTTCATACGAACATTTTAAGACCAAAATGACAAGGCTCACTGCAGCAGTTACAGTTACAGAGAAGGGGCCACAGTTTTCTAATGTAAAGTGAATTGGAGCTAAAGCCGATGGAGCCGGATCCGCACCCATGATCATTTCCTATTTGGAACGCGGCGGCTAGTGGGTTAGCTATGTCCATTTATATATACAGTCAGTACTAAAGTAAAAGCTTGATATGTTGGTGCCACGTTGATATAAATAATACACAAACACCATTTTTAGGTAATAAGCTTTATAGTTTTATAGTTAAGCTAGAGCCTAGATACCGATAAGTCCATTTTTAAAAATATTCAGGAAAGGTCAAATTTAGACTTAATATTAAACGGTCACATTTTTATATAGCGCTTTTCCACCTTCAAGACACTCAAAGCGCTTTACATCAAGGAACCACTCACTCATTCACACACACATTCATACACCAGTGCACACAGACACTGGGGGCGAGGGGTTAAGTGTTTTGCCCAAGGACACAACGACAGCATTCATCTGTGGGAGCTGGAATCACACCGCCAACCTGTGGGTCAGTGGGTCTAACCGTTCAACCAATGATGTTTATGTCGAGAGCGGGATTTGAATCACCAACTTTCACATCAGTGGACAAACTGTTGGCCCCTAACTGAGCTACTGAGTTATCAATAGTTTTTTCCGTATCCGTACTTTCAGGGCGAGTTTTCGTTTTGATCAGTATCTGTGTATTGATACTTTTAACAACCTTAGTTCTGGTTTGGTTTCATTTCTGAGTTGCCATGTTCATCTTGAGGTCAGGTCGGCTACTTTCCCACCTCCAGCTGTACCCCTGACCACAAGTCTGCCTCAAAATCCAACATTTTATGCTGTTTAAGGTCTAATTTGCACACGTAGATCATTGTATTAAATTTTGTTTGCTGTAAACCGCAGTATTGATCCACACTGAGGCCTACGTCTCTCTAAATGCCATCACACCACAGGGAGTGACTGTTGGATCCTGTTCTCACCTCTTCACAGCCTCATTTCACAAAAGCAAAAAGGAGATTTTTATATTGTTTTGATTTGTGACATAGAACAGCATTACAATGTGGAACCCATTGAGTTTTCTTCAGAACAGGCCAATGGGCTGTGAGTGCAGGACAATACAGAAATACTCAATTACTAAAAAGTAGCGATGCACCAATCCAGCTTTTTCTGTTCTGATGCCGATATCGATACTTTGGCTTTAAGTATCTGCCGATCCCCCGATAGTAACCGATACCAGGACAGAGAATATAATTAATTTCCTTTAAACACAAACAGCGTGAGGTAAAAAATGATCCAGATGTGTTATTACAGTTTAAAATGGGATATTGACTGAGCCGATACCTTGGGATACCTTGGGAGCCGATACCTGATTCACCAAAATGTTCAATACCGGCGTCGATATCTGTTACCAGTATCATATCAGTGCATCCTGACTAAAAGGAAGCTCTTTAAGTATTTTTTTATGATATGTCTTTTAAATATGCGCTATTTATGATGGAGGGTCCACCACCTGCTTGTGGAGATCATGGTACTGCTTTGCCTGAAACATTTCAAAATATCTCCATGGACACAGGCAGGTACCACCAGCTTTACATGTCAAGTTACAGGTCAGATCTGTGGAGAGACCAGCCTATACTCACAGTCAGAATGCATGTTTTTCCAAGGTGTTTTTAAGCTCTAGAAACACGTGAACTTGAATAAATGCAAGTTAGATAGGTTGGATGCCATACTGTAGGACATTACAGTCAAAGCAATAACATCTCTATGGAGACAAAGCAGTTGCCCTCCCCCTTCCAGAAAAGTTCCATAGTGCATATTTTGGCATCTCTATTGTTATGCTAATATGACTAAGTTGAACAAAACATGGCTTGGCTTATCTTAGCATGAAAAATGTCCGCTCGCTCTCACTGTATTCATTGGTTTACTCTATATTCAGTCTGTGACCTTTGCAGTACTTGCAGTGTTTTACGTGTTGTATTAAAAGAGTGTAAAGGTGCTATCGTGAAGCGGCAGAGACTGACAGGCAGGGGGCAGCGCATGTGCCGCTCCCGGGGCTGTTATAATTGAGTTTACAGCAGGAGCATGTTTATCTGGATTTCAAAAGTCATTCAGCCTCATTGTGAATATGTGTGGTTTGTGTGATTCAGACAGCTGCATGTGTAAACAGAGGATGATGCTGGTCAAACGTGACTCTGGTTCTGAAGTGGTTAAATCAGCCCCGTCGTGCTTGTGTCCACTCTGTAGTTATAATTTGAACATTTTTAATGGAAATATTGACTTATTTAAAAAAAAAAAAACAAGTTCACTCACTTCCGGGTTGGAAAATGACGGTGCCCTGTGGGAGTTGACATCGCTGTAAACGTCATCACAACAAAGCGGCGCATTCTGGTTTTTCTTTTTGTGTTTTGTGGTAACAACTTTGATAATATTAACGATATAGCAAAGCATGTTGTTTACACTAGTTTAGGCCAGGAGTTCATACTGCCTCTGAAAATAATGGCATTACATGTACAGCAGGACTAGAGCTTAAACAGGTCTAATGCTACTTAAGTAAAAGTACAAATTAGTGTCCCAAGAAATCACTCAAGTAAAAAAGTATTTAGAAAATGTGCTGCTCAGTCAACGCTACCATATGTAAGTTTATTTGAGTTTTTTTCACCAGTAGAGGGCAGATGTGAAACTTATTCCCCCCTATCCCCTCCCCTCACCTGGCCCCTCCCCTCTCCCCTCACCTGGCCCTCCCCCTCACCTTTGCTTGCTTGCAGTGCAGAAAAAATATCGATATATCTGGGCAAATCCTCCATTATTGACGATAACCGATCCCTACTGTTACTTTTACAATGGGTCAGAGTAAAAGTAGTAGTAATAGTGTAAATACTCCTAGAAGTATAATTTTCTGTGTACTCCCCTCCTCTGTATAATCAGATGATCCCAGTGCTTGCTCAATTTCTTCTGTCATTGGACTGTGCGAGTGAGTCAGAGGGGCAGTGTTGATTCTTTGAACACATCCAGAGCCAGTGGATGACTCACGGCTCCGAGGTCCATTCTGCAAAAACTCACCTCAATCAAGTCTTTACTTCCAAGTTTCATCCTTTTGTCCTTTAAAGCTGTGCTGTGTAACATTTCTAATAGAGGGTCCACCACCTGCTTGTCGTTATGGAGATGGTATAGCTTTGCCTGAAATATTCCACAGTATAGCATTAAAAGTTGCAGGTCAGATCTGTGGAGAGGTGACCCTATACTCGCATCAAGAATGCATGTATTTGCAAGATATTTTTGAGCAGTAAAAACACCTGTACTTGAATAAGTGCAAGAGGTTGGATGCCATACTGTGGAACATTACAAGCAATAATATTTCCATGGAGACAAGCAGATGGCAGAGCCCCATCAGAAAAGTCCCATATTTTGGCATCTCTATTGGTACACTAAAATGAAGCCAAAAAAAACATGGCTTGGCTTATCTTAACCTTCGTCATCTCTAGATCGAAAATCAGATACTAATCGATACTAAAACTTGTAACAAAACTAGATACTCATTTGAGCAGATATCGATACTAAAAAAGTCACATTGACAGGACAGCTTGACCTGAATAGCTTTAGAGTGACCTTGAGCTGTATCAGAACAAGTATAAGACACATAGACTAGTACACGCCCATGGACCACTATGGAACCTACTGCACGACTGAGGATTACACAGTTATAAGGCCACATGGGAATAGAAAAGAAAAAACTACCATTTAGTGTTGAAAATCGCATTCTATTGTCTAAAGAAAGTGTTTTTTATCATCATCGTAGTATTCGAATCGGTATCGAGTCTTAGTATTGAAATAGTTTGAAATTTCAATATCGTGACAGCATTTGTCATCTGTAAGTTCCATCCTCTCTTTGTCCTGTGCGTTCTACTTATACTTGCCTTTGTTCTTGTATCTCGCGCAGCAGAAGCGAGCCTCATCAGGAAACAAAAGAGCCGTTTGTGAAGTGTGTACGAGCGCCGCTGTGTTGACTTGTTGTTCTTTTTTCTATTTGACAATGACTCATCAAAACACGAGCTGAGTCATTCTCTGGTGTGTTGTGATCCAGCGGCAGCAGAAGTGTGGACAAGAGCCGTTCCTTCAGGCTGCAGTGTTTTGTTTCTTGTCTCGTTTTCCACAGACGATACAAACATGTTTTTCAAGATGTTCTTTGAAACTTAAGTCCCAATCATCAACCCTCAATGTTTTTATTACTATGATGAGATACAGAAGCAGATCAGCGGTGGAAAGTAATTGAGTACAAGTAGTAAAGTACTGTGCTTCAGGAAAAAGTTTAAGTATCTATACTTTACCTACTACTTTTACTTCACTACATTTGAAAGCCGGTATCTGTACTTTACTTACTACTTTTACTTCACTACAGTTCAGAGCAAGTATCTGTTCTTTACTTACTACTCTTACTTCACTACATTTCGGAGCAGGTATCTGTACTTTCTACTCCACTACATTTTTGAACAAAAGTCATGATTTTTTGCCATATGGATCAGCCTTTGTTAAGTAGAGATATGACCCAGATAATGGTGTTTTTTCCAAAGTGAAATCCTATACAGATTTTGGTGTCAGCAGAGTTCACGTGACCTGCCTCACACCAGACTGATGTGTGTGTCACTCTGCATTAAGTTCTACACATCAGGGACGGCTCTCACTCAAAGCGATCGCCAGACGCAAAACGCTATGACGAGTATTTGAACCTGATTGGTCGAGGCATCACAACAGCGGAACAGGATGAAAAATCCAACTTTTGCTACATCCAGTAGAGAGAAAAGCTCAGATGTCTTCCCTGTCATCCCTGTCACAAAAGCACACAGCTCTGACCTTCTGCTCATTTTAGAATTTTCAGTGTTGAGGCTAAAATCGTCTGAAGTTCGTCTGTCGGTGTCGCCATGTTTGTTTTGGTTCATTTGGGCTCTTCACCTTTGGCTCCTCTCAAACCTCAGTGCTGCTCTGTGATTGGTCCTTACAGCAAGATGGATTCTCGTGAGTTTGTGAAATCATAAATATCCCGAGAATCCATTTTGCTGTGTGAGGTGATCACGGGGACACAGTGAGTTCTTGACTTTGGCCATGTCTGAGTTTGAGGTGAACAGCAGTGATGGTGGTGTGTGGAGAGGGTGGAGCGTAGGGCTGCAGTTAATACAGTATCATACATAATGGAATCAAAATCACAATTTGAATAATCGTGATCTTTGCAATCAATAAATCATCCTGTCTTATGTGAAAAAAAAACTGCTAACTCTGTAGTTTAGACTTCTACAAACATGTCTTGGATTAGTTTAGCAGTTCAGATTTCAGTCTCCGTTAGTTAGTTTATTTCTTTGGTCATTAAACAAAGCCCAGAAGAAAAACTAAAAATAAATCATATTTCACTGCAGTTATTCCACAGATATAAATTGTCTGTAAGATGTCAGCAGATCTGTTTAAGGACAGTAAGAAAATCTAGTGTAGGAAAGAAACATTTTTATACACATATACACAGATATATATGCATTTACTCAAGGTCCTGGACAACAGAATCCTGATCCTAACAGAAGCACAATTATGAAATGTTGCAGCCATAGTGGATTGTGAGCAGGGAGGGGGCGGACAGGGAGGGGATTTGTGGCTCCTTATAAGGCCACATGTCTCTCTGTTGTGACTCTGGTTCAGCCACAGTCCAGTCTGGAGCAGGGGCCCCGGGCTGCTGCTGTCTGCTCGGGTTAGCCTCACTGCTCAGGGCTCTGCTCAGACCTGCCTCCGCACACTGCACCAAACAACACAAAAAAAAAACCATCTGCACGTTTTAAAGAGGCTGGAATAAGATATCTTATGGTTCTTGACCGGAAAAAGGTGGCGCCCTCTCCAGGTGGTGCAGAGTCCCTGCCTCAAGTGGAGGAGTTGAAGTATCTCGGCATCTTATTCACGAGTGAGGGAAGGATGGAGCGTGAGGGAACGCCTTGGGGTCCCACCAAAGGAGCTGGAGGAAGTGTTTGGGGAGCGGGAAGACTGGGAGTCCCTGCTTAGACTGCTAGATGGATGTCGTGGTTTGAGCATTGGTCTAGATATGTACATTTTGTAAAGGTATTTTGAACTTGTGATGACATTTAATTTAAAAAAAAGTCATAATATGCAAGTAATTAAGTCGTTTATTGTATAGAGCTTTTCACACAGGTCATAAATATGTACTTCACAGTTGCACGGTGTAACTTGTCTCCATGGAGATGATATTTCTTTGCCTGCACTGCTCTAGAATGCGGCGTTAACCTTATCTATCTCCATGGAGACAAGTAGGTAATGCTACCAGGCCAAGTTACACCTCAGATCTGTGGTAGAGGCGAGCCCAATCACTCTAAGAATGTAAGAATGTTTTTCAATTGATATTTTTCAGCATTAAAACACCTGTAATTGACTAAATGTAAGATAATGCCATACTGTGGAACATGCAAGGTAAAGCAAACTCCATGGAGACAAGCAGGTGACAAACCCCCCAACCAGAAAAGCTACATAGAGCATCTTGGATGGATAACGTTTTGAAACACACTGCTTCAAACATGTCCAAATTTCTATATCTACTCTGTTCTGTTCTTGGCAAAAATACTCAAATTGCAAAATATTTTCTGAATTAACATAACTTTTAAGTCCTGTAGGGATTCAGTTTTTGTGGGGCACTGGTGTAGCGTCAGGTCTCAAATGTTGGACCAAACAAACCAAAGAGTTCCTCATTTGCATAAACCAACACAAACGGTAAAAAACTAATTAGCAGCTAATAACACCGGAGTTCACATTTGGGCCATTAACCAAATTGTGACATTTATTTAGGCAAAACATCAACAAAAGCCAATTATTTCTGTGTTTTTATTAGATTTAAAAAGGAAAATGTGTAGAGTTGATAATGACTTAGCCTTTAAAACGTTTCATTTTTGTATTCTGTGTATGAAACAGATCAGACCATAGACTGTATAAAGAAGTGAACTAAACGAGTGTGACGTCACCCATAGCGTTCGGCTCCAGTCAAATGAAGCTCATCGAGGCTAGAGCAGTTATAGGGGCCAATTTGGAGCCGAGTTCCAACCACGAGTATCATAGCAACCAAAGAGCCAATCTGGAACGCTGTCAATCAAATCTGTTGCTAAGGCTAGCAGGAGTGACCTCGGGGAAAGAAGGCACCTGATTTGTCTGTTGTTAATGTTCATGTCTTGATTTATGGACACAATAGTGAAATAAAAACACTAGGATCATGTAGAGCAGGTTAATACGAACATTTTAAGACCAAAATGACGAGTCTGACAGCAGCAGTTACAGAGAGAGGGGCCACAGTTTTCTAATGTAAAGTGAATTGGAGCCAGAGTCTATGGAGCCGGAAGCGCACCCATGCTCACTTCCTGTTTGAAACGCGGCGGCTAGTAGGTTAGCTATGTCCATTTATATATACAGTCTGTGGTTCAGACTCATGAGTTGTATTTCCATCACCAAGGTGCATTTTAAAGATACACATAAGTAACAGGAGGTGGAAACACACAAATATCACATCCTGAACTCCTGAACTAACTCTCATAAAAGTTTATTCGCTTCAGGTGGATTTTGATTTGAGCTCAGAACTGTTCAAGCACATACTGGAAGGTGGAAACTCATTTATTGATTAGACTTTTTCAGAATTCTCTCATGCAGTGGAATCTTTAGAGCTGTCAGTCAGAACGCCCCAAGGAAATCAAACCATTTTGGGTTTGATTTCCTTGGGGCTGTTCATGCAGTTTAAGACTAGATATTTCTTAAAGATGCAGTGCGTAGCTTTCCTGATGGAGGCTCTGCCATCTGCTCTGTTATTGTTTTTCCTGGAATGTTTCACAATGTGGCATTAAACATATATATCATGCATTTATAGAGTAAAAGAAAAATTCTATTCTGTCAACAGAAACTGTTAACAACAGGTGTGTTAGTTTCAGTGTAGTTATCTCCTCCCGTCAGACAGACATAAAGCAGTGTCCACCTGTAATCCCACCAGAACTGAACTCAAAAAACAAACTTTTTGTCAAGTTGACTGAATAGAATTTTTCTTTTACTATGGATTATACCTGGATGACTGAGGGATGACACAGACACCTGCATTTATAGAGGTTATCCAATGACATTTTATTTGAAAAATGCCCCTCAACATTCCAACTGAGTGGCACTGAGACAGAACTATGAGCAGAACAACAGACTAAATGTGGTTCTTTGCTTTTTTTGGCCTAATTTTTGTCCATAAAACTGTTGTTTTCTTATCAAGGTGACAAATGACATCCGCCTGAACACTGATGCAGGCAAAGTCTCAGTCTTGATCCTGTTAGATCTGAGTGCTGCCATTGACATTGTCGATGATGGGATCCTCTTACAGAGACTAGAGGACTGGGTGGGCATCTCTGATACTGCACTAAAGTGGTTCAAGTCCTATCTAGAAGACAGGGAGTACTTTGTTGAAATTGGAAAATGTGTCTCAAATAAAATGTCTTTGACCTGTGGGGTGCCCCAGGGGTCAATCCTGGGACCCCTGTTGTTCAATCTCTACATGCTGCCGTTAGGCCAGTTAATACGCAGCAACAATGTGTCCTACCTCAACTATGCAGATGACACTCAGATCTCACTGGCAGCAGGTGAATATGGACCAGTGGATTCACTCTGCACTGCATCCAACAGATCAGTGTGTGACTCCAGCTAAACTGAGACAAGACTGAAGTCACTTTGGCCCACAGAAACATAGAGAAGGTGTCAGCAGTCAGCTCCAGTCTCTCTCTCTAAAACCTTCAAATCAGGCTAGAAATCTATTTCATTATTTTACCATTGGTTAAGAAAATGAATCAGTCTCTGCAGATGAAGGCTGCTGCTTTTGTATGAATCAGCCTCTGAAGCTGTGCGCTGTTCCTTTTGTATTAGCTGTAATGTGTTGTTGATCACACCATTTTGCGATGCTAATGTGTCATTTATAATTGATTACAGTAATAGTCATAGATTAACCTTCCTAATAAACACTCCAACCTCCTTGTCAAAGCCTGATCTCATCAGATCTCTGAAGCTAAGCAGAGCAGAGCCTGGTTAAGACTTGGATGGGAGACTGCTGGGAATAACAGGTGCCACAGTGAGGCGCCAGTTGTTGTGTGCTTAGGCAAGACACCACCCACATTGCCTAGTATGAATGAGGTGTGCATGGGGCTGATGGTGCAGATTGGCAGTCTCACTTCCATCAGTCTGCCCCAGGTCAGCTGTGGCTACTATAATGGTGGAGTGAATGAATAATGCCTGAAAATGTAAATCAACTTTGAGCATCAGGAAAGGCTCTATATAGGACTAATGCATTCTTCTTCCTCTTCCTCTTCCTCTTCTTCTTCTTCTTCTTCTTATTATTACTAATGATCCTCTTTAGTCTACCATTGTAAAAACCTGCTTGGAGAATGTATCACTATGTTTTCTTATAATGTAGAAAAAGAAACATATGAACAATGGTGTAGATTAAAAATACTTCTCTCAAATGTTCTTATCGTCCCCATGATCCCGTCACGTTCACGCTCTGTTTTATGGGACCTGTGGACATTTATTTTATGTTCTGTCTGTTCTGTTGGATCTAATCTTTGTTGTCTTTTGAATGGAGAGGTCTACAGCCAATCAATCAGTCTTTATTTACAGAGCCCTTTACAACGCTCGAGGGGGCCAAAGTGCTTTACAATCAAACCAACACAATATAAAAACATATTTGAGTCTGGCTCTGGGGACTCGAGCTGAAGTTGGTTGGTTAACCTTAAGGTCCTGTTTGAGTTTGGAACACACAGGAGTTCAGTCAAATAAGGAGCATAGAAGTTCAGAATTTGTCCTGTATTAAAATTGACTCTTGTGAGCTTTAAGTCAGGTTATAATGTTGTTACCTCCTCAAAAACATACCTGGAGTTGTGTTTTGTTTCATTCAGAACATGTTTGAGTAACCCTTTATTATTAGTCTGTCTATATCTCCAAAGCTCAAAACGCTCTGTTCCACCTTGTGATGTCATGTAGTGGTAGTTTTCAAGTTAACATCTACCTTTTACCTTTAGTTCAGTAGAAACTGGCAATTCCAGGGCTGATATCATCCCAATGATTTTAGTGAAGGTGTATGGAGTTTAAAAACACAGTGGAGCACTTCCTGTTTTACCACATGACATCACAAGGTGGAACAGAGTGTTTTCAGTTTGAGAGAAGAACTCAGCCTAAATATGCAGGGTTTGTGTGTTAAACATTCAGTTTGAGAAAAAGAACTCGCCTAAATATGCAGGGTTTGTGTGTTAAACATGTGCGAATGAAAAAAAACACAACTCCAGGTCTGTTTGTGATGAGGAAACAACATTAGAACATAGAAAATAGTGTAATATGGGCCCTTTAAATGCCAATGATTAGACGTAGCATCTGGTTTAAATGTGTTTTTGTCACTCTTCTTCTTCTTCAGACAGCACAGAGCTCATAAAAAGTCACATTAATATTCACTATAGATTTGTTTTGGTCCCTGCAGAATAAAGATGTTCAAAGTAAATCTACAGACTGCACTGTCAGAGTTCAGGAGTTGGACCCATAGCAGCACTCAGAGAAAGATGCAGAGCCGTTACCATGACGACGCATTGTTTTCTCTAACACATAGACACGGCAGAAGGAGGCTGTTGATAAAACCTTCAAATGAAAGATTGTTTTGAAGGTTGCTACCCACACCACCTGAATGTTTATGCAGTGTTAATAATGTAAATGTAGAAATCTGTAGTATAAGATAAAAAGTGCAGGGAGAAAGTGGTGAGCGGCATTTGAGATGGTTTCTATTGTTTCGTGACAGTGATGAGGTTGCTGTATTAACAGTGATGAGGTCCTGGTTTAGTCCTGATTTAGATCTCTGTTCCTACCCTCACCTATGGTCCTCGTTTAGTCCTGGTTTAGTTCTGGTTTAGTCTTGATTTAGCCCTGGTTTAGTCCTGGTTTAGATCTCTGGTCCTACCCTCACCTTTGCTCATGAGCTTTGGGTAATGACCGAAAGGACAAGATGGCAGATACAAGCAGTCCTCCACAGGGTGGCTGGGTGCTCCCTTAGAGATAGGGTGAGGAGCTCAGTCACACGGGAGGAGCTCGGAGCAGAGCCGCTGCTCCTCCACGTGGAGAGGAGCTGCTGAGGTGGCTTGTGCATCTTTTCTGGATGCCTCTTGGACAACTCCCTGGGGAGGTGTTCTGGGCATGTCCCACAGGGAGGAGACCCTGGGGAAGACACAGGACACGCTGGAGGGACTATGTCACTCGGTTGGCCTGGGAACACCTTGGGGTTCCACCGGAGGAGCTGGAGGAGATCCTGCTTAGACAAGGGGGTCAATATTTATCGTGTGTACCTAATGGAAATGTTTTGGTTATTTTTTTTCTGCACTATGAGAAGATGTGATCTGAAGAACTCATTACTTAAGTGTTGCATTCATAGTTTTTTGGGGATATTTTTAGCTTTATGTTTATGGCTTTATCGTTTATCGTCTATATTTGAAATGTGTGATCGTGACAGGCCTATAGATCTGTACTCTTGTCCCTGCAGGTTCCCATGACTCCTTCAGTTTCTACATCGATGAGGCTTCTCCAGTTGGCCCCGAGCAGCCAGAGACTGTGCAGAACTTCGTCTCCGTGTTTGGGACCGTCGCCAAGAAGCTAATGAGGAAGTGGTTAGCGACGCAAACCATGAACTTCACCAGCCAATTAGAGTCCGGAATTCGCTTCTTTGACCTGCGCATCTCCACCAAACCCCGCGACCCCGACAACGAGCTGTACTTCGCCCACGGACTCTTCAGCGCCACAGTAAGTACTCATGAATATGTAGTCGTGCTTCTGCTGCCCTACTCAAACTTTTACTTTTACTATCTTAAATATTCATCTGCTGCTTACATTTTCGGCACAGCAAAGTTATTTATAATAGCACTGTTTAGAGTTTAGGAGCGATATATTTTATTCTGAAGGATTGTGTGCTTGCTAATCTAAAAATCTTTCGAACATATTGGCTGTTTGACTTGTTGTAAGTGCCAGTATCTATGTTATAATGTTTCCTCGTCACAAACAGACCTGGAGTTGTGTTTTTTTTTTTTCACACATGTTTAACACACAAACCCTACATACTTAGGCTGAGTTCTTCTCTCAAACCAAAAACACTCAGTTCTACCTTGTGATGTCATGTGGTAATACACAAAGTGCTCCATGTTTTTAAACTCCATACACCTTCACTAGGATCATTTGGATAATTTCAGCTCTGAAATTGCCAATCTCTACCAAACAAAAGGTAAAAGGAGCTGTTAACTTGAAAACTACAGCTTCATGACATCACATGGTGGAATAGAGCATTTTGAGCTTTGGAGATGTAGACAGACTAATAGTAAAGAGTTACTCAAACATGTGTGAATGAAACAAAACACAACTCCAGGTATGTTTTTGAGGAGGTAACCACATTATAACATGGCTTAAAGCTCACAAGAGTCCATTTTGCGTAATATACCTTTAAATATCTTTACAAACATTAGCTATTGGACTCGTTTTAGAGCTAGCACCTTAAATATAAAGTATGCCCCAAAAAAACACAAACGTTAAAGTGAAGAGGTCAGCGGTTTTGAGTTTAGAAGCACAATTTTATTTTCTGAAGGATCATGTGTTTGGCGATGTCTAACCTTAAATATCTTTACAAACATCTTATTAGCATTTGACTTATTTTTAGCGCTAGTAGCAAAAATATATTGTAGTTACCAAAATCTGGATTCACTGATGAATAAAATGAAAACTTGAGTTGGTTAAAAGTGAAGCGGCTCAGTGGTCGAGCTGCAGAGCGTGTGACACGTGAGCGCCACATTAGTTACAAAAAAGAAGAAATACAACTTAAGCTTAAGTCTTTCACACAAAAGTCAACACTCTAAAGTTATAGTTTAAAGGGATGGCTTGGAGGTCATTAGAAAGGCCTCATACCTCAGCTGGAGGAGTTCTGGGTTGTCTGGGTTGTTGTATTGATCTGGTGAAAACGAGCTGAGTTAAAAGTCAAAGCTCTTGATTTACCAGTCTCTCTACACTGTTCCTTCTCTCCCTGTGGTCCCCAAAAGGATAAGAGTTTGCTCTGCAGGGCGGCTGAGTGCTCACTTAGAGAAAGCAGGGTTTAAAACTGGCACCGTTTTGGTTTCATAAGTGCTCAAAGTGAAGTCAGCGGGACAGCTTCAAAATAAAACACATCTAAATAAGTTAATATAATAAAAGTTAGTACCACACTTGTGAGGGAAAATTGTCATTCACAGGGACAACAGACACATGCAGTTACTTCAGGTACAAAGAAGAGAGCCAAGATCCTATAGTTTGATTTTTATGTGATAGGGCCAATAATTCCAGCAAAATCCTCATTTGGTGTATAGTCACATATTTATATAGTGCTTTTCCACCTTCAAGGCACTTAAAGCGCTTCATATTAAGGAACCACTCACCCATTCACACACACATTCATACACCAGTGTACGCAGACACTGGGGGTGAGGTGGGTTAAGTGTCTTGCCCAAGGACACAATGACAGTAGTCAACTGTGGGAGCTGGAATTGCACCGCCAACCTGTGGGTCAATGGATCTGACCGCTCAACCAACGATGTTTATGTCGAGAGCAGGATTCGACCCGCTAACCTTCACATCAGTGGGCAAACACTCAACCTATGTCAAGACAGGATTCGACCCGCTAACCTTCACATCAGTGGGCAAACACTCAACCAACTGAGCCACTGTCATCCCATTTTAAAGTTTGCGGATGTACAATATATTAAACCGAACTGCATCCACTTGCTCCCTCTACTGGCAGAAACATGTGTGTCGTTCACTTTCCATAACTCACATTACAATGTTAAGAAGGACGAGGAGAGAGAGGAGAGAAGGAAATGGTGAGGCGCTCAGTCACATGGGAGGAGCTCGGCGTAGAGCCGCTGCTCCTCTACAATGATGAAGAGTTTTGGATAACTGGGGCACACAGAATAGCTGGCGGTATAAACTCAGCTACTGATTATTATGTCAAAAAACTGCTTTAATAACTTAAGTGCTGGGACTTTCGTCTCTTATGGGATTCGAATCTTTTGGATCTGTTCATTTCAAAGAGCTGTTCAAAAGACTGGCTCCTTTTATATTTATTTATATGACAGAAGCCAGTGTGAGAACTCATTTGACTACAAACTTATCAACGAGAGAAACGACCAAGGCGAAGATCTGTTTAAAATGGTTCAAACTGAGAGTGGGAGTGAGTTTACCCTTTGGAATTAAGAAAATCTAAACAAAAAGTGTCACTACAATAATAATAATAATTAAAAAACATAACTGTTATTATGAAGACAGATTTGTTTTTTGTGCATAAAGCTCTCACTCGTGTCGCCTGCTCTTCTTCTGTGATGATTCTTGTGTTGGTTCAGCGTTTATCTGTATAAAATGTATAAAAATTTGAAAGAAAAAGATTCAGTTCTTTTAAAAAATTCGATCCGGTTCCATCTGCTCATGTTGAGGAACAGGTCAAAAGAGCCGACTCGCTCACAAACGTCAAACACAGACCTGTCACAATAACATATTTTGAGAAACAGACAAATATCGCCATAAACGATAATACTGAAACTACGCTATGTCACTGATTAAGATTTAAGTAACACAAGATAATCCCAGTGAACCATTTTAAATACACTGTTTAATTCAGTCTATTTAAACTAAAAAACAAATCTCCCCAGTTTTACAAAGAAAAAGTACTCATGATGAATACTGAGCACCAAAACATATAATAATTACCGTGACAAGCCTAACGTCATGTCACTAAATAACTTCCCCATAGAATCGATTGCATTCCTGATGTTGTACTGTTTGCGTCCTGCAGGTGAGAGAAGGCTTGGAGCAGATCAGTAGCTTCTTGTCGGCTCACGCTCGAGAGGTGGTGTTTCTGGACTTCAACCACTTCTACGGCGTTCAGAACCACCACCATGAGAAGCTGGTGGCCATGCTGAAGGAGGTGTTTGGAGACAAGCTGTGCCCCGTCGTCTTCGCCCAAGAGGTGACTCCAGTTATATAAGCATTCTGTTTCCAGTGAAGTGGATCAGAGGTGGAGCGTACCAAAGTAAAAGTAGTAAAGTACTGTAGTTAACTAAAGTACAGATACCTACATTTTTTTATTTAAGTATATTTTACAGTGGATACTTTTTACTTTTACTTCACTACATTTGAGAGCAGGTATCTGTACTTTCTACTTGACTACATTTTGAACTGGACTGAAAAGTAAAAGTATTTTTTATTATTGTCTGAGACCTGCTGGAAATCCTGAGGGTTTATTTTTAACACGTTCATAATTTTACCAAACAAAAATATACAAATAAAAACAGATAGAAAAAAAACTATCGATTCAATTGTTTCTGTTGAACAAAATCAGCACAAATCTTTATCAAAATCACTGCATTTGAAGCTTTGTAAGACTCTGCACGAAATACTTTTACTTTTTACTCTTTAAGTACATTTTAAAATGGGTACTTTCATACTTTTACTTAAGTAGATTTTTTTATGTGATACTTTTACTTTTACTTGAGTGTTTTTTGTTCTGTGTTTGTATCTGTACTTTTACTTAAGTAACAATTTCAATATTGTTACTATATACTTCATCCACCACTGCTGAGCAAACATATAGAGAATACAAATTTTGAGTAACTGTGTTCTGGTACAGTTACTTAGTTCGGAATTCCGACCGCGAGTTTCATAGCAACCAAAGAGCCAATCCGGAGCGAAGCTGTTCAAGGTAACGCCCCTTGTTGCCCACACCGCTGGTTTAGCAGGGAGGGGCACTTAGCAACGCTGTCAATCACACCTGATGCTGCGCCTATTGTGTCCATTCAAATTACGATTTCGATTCGATTGCGATTAACCTTGCAGCTCTACCATAAAACACATCTACGTGCTCAAAACAATGTGATAATAATGACTGTCTAATGTCTTTGTGTCTCGATGTGTCTCATATGAAGGAGCACAAAAGCAGCTCTCAGCTTTAATCATAGTTCATATGTGGAACTGTGCAATTTTCTATAAAAGGACCAGTCAAAGACCCACTTCTGCCCATAATTACACAATCTACAAGTGTGAGTTTACACCAGCTGCTAACAACACTATAGTTTTTACAATGCAGTATTTTTAAAAGTATAGAGGTTATGCAGTGACATCATTTTATTTGAAAAATGCCCAACATTCAGACTGAGTGGCACTGAGGCAGAACTATGGGCAGAACAACAGACAAAATGTGTTTCTTTACTTTTTATTTCCTCATTTTTGTCTGCGGAGCTGTTGTTTTCACCTCACAATAATAATTTCTTCAACACAGAGACTCAAAAATATGTTCTTTGAGGAGAGAGAGGTTCAGTTCAGCTGTGTGTGATCCAAAGTCTGTATCAGTGAGTGTAACCTATAGACCAGGGGTCACCAACACTGTGCCCGCGGGTGCCATGTCGCCCCCAAGGACTGCATGAGTCGCCCGCAGGCCGGTTCTAAAAATAGCACAACTTAATAGTGAGCTGCATCTAAAATTTTATTTTATTCTGTTGTAGAGTTAAAAAATGTCACATAGCCATCTTTAAACAATACAAACACGTAAATTAGGACCTGCTGCTTGATTTGGCCACTAGTACAGCTTTGGAACCTATTTTTCAGACAAAAAAGTGAAGCAGAGTTGACCAGCCTTATACAGCCAATCAGCTCTCACTCCAGAGCGTCATATACACTGCCTGACCAAAAAAACGGTCACACACTCTAATATTTTGTTGGACCGCCTTTAGCTTTGATCACAGCATTCGCTGTGGCATTGCTTCGATAAGCTTTTGCAATGTCACAACATTTATTTCCATCCAGTGTTGCATTCATTTTTCACCAAGATCTTGCACTTCGATGAGCTTTTGCAATGTCACAACATTTATT
>JACM01011759.1:0-31850 GCA_000787095.1 Periophthalmodon schlosseri
TAATAATAATAATGCTATTATTATTATTAACTCCTAAAGCCATACTGAAAGTGAATATGCCGCTGCGAATGACCAAACTGGAAAACTGATCCGATTCCACATCTGTCATTATAAAAAGTAGGTAGCTGGCTCTGTATCTGCTCATTCCAAACCTGGACATGTTCCTCAGGGAGCGTTGGAGCGCACTGGGATAACTGTGGTGTCCTTACACATACACTGACCACACTGTGTCCACAGCGTGACCGCTCAGGGCTTTCAGCTAAACATGGAGCTCCTCTGATTCTATCTTAGCATAATGTTATTTTCTGCTTTGAGCTTTGGCAACACACTCGTATCATAGCAGATTTAAACCGGTCCAGTGTGGTCAGATGGTCAGGCGGTCAGGTGGTCAGCTGTGTGGGTTTGTTAAAAGGCTCAGAACATGGAGATGTTTGGGGAGGTGAAGTGGGAACAGGGCATTGTAAAGAGGATCTGAAATTATACTTTTTACAGTGCGCACTGGAGAAAGTCTAATGTCTAACTGGCTATTTAAAGCCGCTGTATGGAACTTTTTTACCAAATCAAAGACTAAAATAAAAGCACAAAACTGACTCTTATGAGCTTTAAGCCATGTTACAATGTTGTTACCTCCTCAAAAACAGACCTGGAGTTGTGTTTTGTTTCATTCACACATGTTTGAGTAACACTTTATTATTAGTCTTTGATTATCTCCAAAGCTCAAAATGCTCTGTTCCACCTTGTGATGTCATCAAGCGGCAGTTTTCAAGTTAACAGCCCCTTTTACCTTTTTTCAGTAGAGATTGGCAATTCCAGGTTTGAAATCATCCAAATGATTCTAGTGAAAGTGTATGGAGTTAAAAAACACTGTGGAGCACTTCCTGTATTACCACATGACATCACAAAGTGGAACAGAATGTTTTCAGTTTGAGAGAATAATTCAGTCTAAATATACAGGGTTTGTGTGTTAAACATGTGTGAATGAAATAAAACACAACTCCAGGTCTGTTTGTGACGAGATAAACCACACTCCAGGTCTGTTTGTGACGAGGAAACAACATTATAACAGAGATCAGAGAATAGTGTAATATGGACTTTTTATCATATCCCTGTATATTTTAAAATGAGCTCACAAAAGCCTGAAAAAGGCCTTATCTGTGAGATCTGCAGCAGTGGGTGTTCATACTGTATCCCTCCACTTTATCAGCTCTAATTGTAAGCATATGAAATGGTGTCTGGAGCACTCCCGCCTCTATCAGAGCTGCCATCGGAGCCGCCATCGCTGCTCTTCAGTCGTGTTTATGGTGATTTATGTCGAGGAAGGAAATGGGACACCGGTGAGGGATTGCGCCGGAGCGTTGTAGGCGGAACGCTTAATAATTTCCTTTGGATTTCTGGTAACAAAAAGGTCTTGTTCGTGCTCGTGTCGCCAACAAGAGTGGCTTTGTGTTTGCAACTATTTTACTGTAAGTTTTGAGATGTGTATCAGTCTGTGTAGGTAAATAGTCACATTTTTATACAGCGCTTTTCCAGCTTCAAGGCTCAAAGCGCTTCACATCAAGGAACCACTCACCCATTCACACGCACATTCATACACCAGCGTACGCAGAGGTGGGTTAAGTGCCACTTGCCCAAGGACACAACAACCAAGGATAGTGTTCATCTGTGGGAGCTGGAATCGCACCGCCAACCTGTGGATCAGTGGATCTGATGCTCAACCAATGATGTGGGATTCGAACCGCCAACCTTCTCAGTTAAAAGCTTTTATTCACGTTATCATACATCGACATACCTGAAGCGTTGTTTTGTTTCGTTCAAGCATTTTTAAGTAATGCAATTTCTAGAGTTTATATTTCTTAAAGGGACAGTACTTAATTTTTGCTGCCTTAAAAACTTGAAAAACGGAACTAGTTCGTTTTAAACAGTTTGCAGTGGTCCAAAGTTCTTCCTCACTTACCTTATGCATTCAGAACATCCTAATTATTCACCATGATGAGTTTATAAGCGCTTTTCACAACTCTCAGAGACCAGAGCGGAGTTTTGCCCCAGTGGTAAAGCTAACAACAGCTAGCATGCTAACAACGCACTTCCTGCTTCCTTCCAGCTGACTTATTTTGACCTGATATAAAATGTATCTGTACTGGGGCAGAGCTGAACTTGGTAGAGCGGTTTGATCCACTCACCCACAGGTCGGCGGTGCGATTCTAGCTTCCACAGATGAATGCTGTCGTTGTGTCCTTGGGCAAGACACTTAACCCACCTCACCCTCAGTGTCTGTGTACACTGGTGTATGGTGAATGGGTGAGTGGTTCCTTGATGTAAAGCGCTTTGAGACTTGAAGGTGGAAAAATGCTATATAAAAATGTGACCATTTACCACATGTGTAATTTAAAGTTATATTTTATTATATTTATTCAAGTAGGTTGATTAAAAAGCAGCTCATTATCATAATCCTACAACTAAAACACAGAATCTACTTCAAAATACATCAAAAACATCATAATTAGCCTGAATATAGTGAAAGATATGAACGGCGAAAGACACGGTTGGTGCAGGCAGTCGGACTCTTCCCTGACGGTCAGCGCTCGTCCTCTGTCAGGTCAGAGGTCACACACTAATCAAAGCGCCCATTTTTAATCCAAAGAAATACGGCAAGAACAAGTCGACTGTGTCCTCGCCGCCTCTTAATGAGCCAAACCAAGGGCAGCTATTATTCCAGAGCCGAGGTGAATCACGGGAGCCGGAGTGTCCCTGGCCGCGGAATGTGACGACACGACGGACGATGGATCGGGTCGACGCAGGTCCAGCCCGGCGTGGAGCGGGACGGGTTTGGTTTTAAAGCCGTTTTGTAGATAAAGAATTTTAGCTGCGCGTTGTCATTTCAATCCAGACACTGAGATAAAGAGAAGTGTGATGGTGGAGTCTGGCAAGTTCTTTCTATCTTCACTCAATCCATCAGCCTATTTATATTAACATCAACAAAACAGTTATTTTCCCTAGATGCACTTCTCAGATAAAGGTGATGTTTGAAAAGATACTGCCTTTTCTGTCATATTTTTGAGCTAATGAATCAGTTTGTCGTTTAAATGTCGCATATACCTGAATGACCTCATATTTTTAAATGTTTACTTTTTGGTCGGTGTGATGTTACAAATTATATTCGTATGTAAATGTGTGCTGGAAAAAGATAAGTAAGGATCCACAAATAAATGTGAGGTATCTGACTTCATTATGGGCAGCAGTGGCTCAGTTGGTAGAGCGTTTGTCCTCTGATCTGAAGGTCGGTGGTTCGAATCCCACTGGTTGAGCGGTCAGATCCACTGACCCACAGGTTGGCGGTGCGATTCCAGCTCCCACACATGAATGCTGTCGTTGTGTCCTTGGGCAAGACACTTAGCCCACCTCACCCCCAGTGTCTGCGGCGGCTAGCAGGTTAGCTATGTCCATTTATATATACAGTCTATGATTTTAATTATCATGTATTTGTTGCTATTTTTTACGCTATATAAATACATTTTAATTGGTAGAATAAAAGGGTTAATAAAATAAATATATAGAACCACTGATGCCTTGTTTCTGGTCCAAAGAGACGAGGTAAAAATCCTCCTTTACCCTCCTCTCTGTGGCTCTTAATTATTCCGAGACACCTCCATCTGAAGAGCGTTGTAATGAGCGGGGCCGTTCATTTCGCGCTCCCGTTTCAATCCTGTCTTGATTTCAGCTGGGAAAAAAATGGGCATTTGTCATCGCTATTCCTTCTCTATGAAACCACTTAATCACGTCGGAATGGCCGGGAATAATGGAATTGCTCGTAGCGGCAGTACAAAAAAATAAGCAATCTGGAGGTCAGCTATACATCACAGTCACGAGTCACTTACGAGTTTATGTTCAGGGCTCGTTTAGCGGCTACGTGGGCCGGTCAAACCGCCGGCGCGTTCATGTTTCTGTATATGTGACGCTTTCGAATTTCAAGCCCTGTTAATTAGTTATAATAAGAACGTTCATGTCATTTTGTTTCTGTGAGGTGGTGGCATAGGGGTTGGAACGCTCGCCTGACAACTGGAAGGTCCCGGGTTTGACTGTTAGACTATGCGTCCTATGTGTTTTGTTTTCCCCATTGGAGGCGCTGTACCTGATTTTTACCATCTTAAAAACATGAAAAACAGAAGTAGTTCATTTAAATGGTTTGGTTCAAAGTTATTCTTAACACCTCCCCAGCGTCCCACTTACTCACCGTGATGACTTTATAAGGATTTTTGACAACTTTCAGAGACTGGAGCGGAGTTTGGCTGTCATGGTAATGCTAACAACCACTAGCGTGCTACTTCCTGGTTCACAAATGATAAAAATGCTTTAAAGTTAGATGCAGACGGCACGCAGTGGTCTCATTTTGACACTAAAAGGTGCTGATTTTGTCCATGTAATAAAGTATAATTTGTTTTATATTGTAACAAATCACATGAAGCACTGGTATACGGCCCCTTTAACCTAAACTATGAGAACTAGTCCACCTCCGTACTCCAGATGAGACCTCTGTGGTTGGTAGAGTGTTTGTCCACTTATCCAAAGGTTGCTGGTTCAAATCCCGCTCTTGACATAAACATCACTGGTTGAGCGGTCAGATCCACTGACCCACAGGTCGACAGTGCAATTCCAGCTCCCACAGATGATTACTATTGTTGTGTCTTTGTGCAAGACACTTAACCCACCTCGCCTCCAGTGTGTGCGTACACTGGTGTATGAATGTGTGTGTGAATGGGTGAGTGGTTCCTTGATGTAAAGCGCTTTGAGGGTGTGAATGGTGAGTGGTTCCTTGATGTAAAGCGCTTTGAGCCTTGAAGGTGGAAATGTGCTATATAAAAATGTGACTATTTACCATTTAAAGAATACCTCAGCCTACTTAATCCTAAATGTGTTTATTTTGTCGACACTTTACTACACAAACATGTTTGTGCAATTCATGTTGATTTGTGCTAATGATGAAGGACTTTTAATAAGTTATGACAAAGAGAACATCCTCTCGTCTGTATGTGGAGCATAGACCCTCTGATGTATTCTCTACACACAGCGTTTCAAAACCCAGTCCCTGAACATGTGTGTGTGCGCCTGAAAGAGGAATGAAACCTCCACCCGCTCAAACAGTTCTATTTAATCGCTCTCTGAAACATACAAGTGTTTCACTGTGGAGCCAGGAAGTCTTTTAACTTTGACATTTCCCCAACGCCAACTGCAATACAAAAGATGGAGACGCTAAAATCAGCTCATAGAGCGCGTTCCTTTGTGCGGCGCTGGATAATACTATGATGTATAGCTGAGCTGGCGGCGCGGCGAGCCCGGTGGAGGCGCGCGGCGAGCCCGGTGCCTCTGATGGGCTGTCAGTGTAATTCACTTCCTAATGTGGATAATTAGTGGAAATTCATGGAGCGCTTGATTCTAGTGACAGCTCCGCCAAATGTTTGACGAAGGCCCAAAGTAGCGGCATCAGTCACAGCCGAGCGCAAACGCGTTTAGCGCTGGGCCCCATCATGTTTTATTCAATCATAGACAGAAGCTCAATTAATCAGATTCTGCAATTAAATTAAAGATGTACATGCATAAAACATGCAGAGGTATGGGGCTGTTTAAGTGTGCTGTTATCAGAGTGTTATGCTTGCATTAACAGCACTGAGGCGCTGTGGTGTGGGGGCCTCTCATTGTGGGGCTCACCTCTGTTTCCACTAAGAGCACACAGAGCATTTGTCTAAATGTCACGAGTGTTTACAGATGGACTGACCTCTCATATTTGTTCAGTTCAGCAGCTCTGGCCAATCGCTTCTTATTGTTTCATTGAAGGATTGTGGCTCTTAGGCGGTCAGCTCTCAGCGCCACTGCTGTCGGCTCATCTCTCGATGAGACGAGCCGAGAGACATATAGAGACATACAGAGACACACAGAGACACACAGAGACACAGAGAGAGCACACAGAGACATACAGAGACTCACAGAGACACACAGACACATACAGAGACGCACAGAGACAGACAGAGCACACAGCTCCTCCGGATCAAAGCTCTCACATGTGAGATACATTTACATGTGGATTCAAACGCTGCCAAAATCACTCATTCATCTGTGGCTGATAGAAGCTCTGCAGTAAATGTTGACATTTGCTCCTCAGTGAACACTGGGACTTCAGTGAAAAATGAATTTAATCCAAGGATTCCGTAGGAATCAGACTGGCTCTGTATTATAGAGTGCACCCACAGTAATGACACGCAGAAGTGTAGGCTGTGTCATAAATGTAATAAAAATATTTATATTGTGTCCACTGTTTTAATAGGGCGCATGACTGTAAATAAACTAAAATGAGAACGTGAGTGTGGCCAAGGAGATAGAGCGCATTACATTTTCTTAAAATGGTTCATATTGTCATATTTTCAGATATATCTTATAGGTTTGTACTTGAATACACTTAGAAACCCATGGTGTAACTAAACTCTTATGAATCAGAAGTGCTTTTAAGGCACAAAGCACATCAAAAGCACTGGCCCTTTAAGAGGACCGCTGGGACGTGAAGGTGCAAAATTTTAAATTGGGGGAGACGTGAGAATGGGACGGGGCCCTTCAAAATAAAATTTGTAGTAAAGAAGGCTTATGCCATAACAGTTATACTTAGTTATACAGTTATACAGTTATATTGTATTAAAACCATACCGATTCAGAGTTTACATTTGAGTCAAATCAAATCTATTAATTTGATTATGTTAATATAGAGTCGTCTTTTTAATGAGACTATATAAATATGTTTGTGATTGCTGGATTTATATATCTCCATCATGTTAGTGCATGTGTTTGTCTCGTGGTGTAGTCTCACACAAACCCACTCCACAAAACGACAGGCTCCTGGTTCAATGCTGCTTTTCCTTAGAATACTTGACACAAATGGGCGTTTTATATTGAAGGCGTGACCGGAAGTCCAGTATGGAGCTGTTGTCTCGCGCTCTGTGTGTGTTGTGGCAGGGGGTCGTGCGTCTGTGCCAGTAGTGTGTAGCGCAGCGGTGGAGAGCAGAGCGTGCAGAGAGGAGACATGGAAACGAGTCTATAACGCACAGGAAAACAAATCACGCGCGCTTTTATTCACTTTGGAACATATTAACCGTACGAAAACGCCACCGTGCACGTGTTTCCTTCATCATTTTCTGATCAAACCCAAAGAAACGGGACTGGTTCTTTCACCGGACGCTGCCTGCGCTCAGAGCCGCTTCTCCATTCACCTCTCGCGGCTTGCGCAACACGGACTTCCCGCAGGACTCTGGAGGAAAAGTTTCCAAAGGGATGTTGGCTGGTTTATTTTAAGAACGGCGGTGCATGGGATCGTGGAGTCGGAGTTTGTAGCGGTGATTCTCCCCTGTCGTAGGCTGGTGTTTTGGAAGTCGGAGTTGTAGCGGTGATTCTCCCCTGTCGTAGGCTGGTGTTTTGGATACCGTACCCCTAGCGCTGCTGGTCAGCTCGTGGGACAGATTTTTAGGAATAGACCGTGACCAGCCTCGTCTACTTATGACCAATCGGACTGTTTTATGATGGAGTACCGCTCTGCCTTTGCCGTCCTTCTGGGTTTTTGCGCGCTACAAACTTTGGCATATGGTAAGTTTTGCAGACTGGTGCGTGCAGTATGCGGACTTGCTTTGCTTTGCTTCGGGGTGATGTTTGTACAGATGGGGCTCGTGCAGATCATTTGAGTGAGTGACTTCCCAACTCCCGGGGGGTTCAAAGGGTTTAGGGTAACGGTTCAGGAAGGACATTTTTCAAAACACCACAATTATTCAACGTTTTTCCATCCCCAGTCTCCCCATTTCCTCCCCTTTAAATCTCATATGGCTGGAGGTACCACATCTGAGGGGGGTATAGACCAAAATGACTAATCCCCCTCTTGGATGATGTCACTTAAAGCCCACTTAAACGTAAAGGGTCCATGTGTGCCTTGCCCAAGGGACCCCACTTCCCCTGGCTTTGCACCAGAACCCAGACACTCTCTCTATTATGAGTCCCATTAATGAGATATGGTCTACATCCTTCCATCCACACTGAGGAACATCTAGCAGCAGAATGCATTCAGTCCCCCTTACTTCTATGCATGTGTAAATAGTCCTGGGGTGGCGGGTTGGTTGCCAGGTTGGGGGGTTGTGATTCTCCCATCTCATTGCTTAAAAATGCATGCAGCTTTTTTAGTGTAATGCGTTTGCAGATAAAAGCATTGTTCCATTTCCCTCTAATTGTACTTGAAGGTAGCTTTGTTTTAGAAGAGGTCGTTGCATAACAAGTCCCATCGTAGATGAAGATATAAACTGGCAGTTCTTCTCTTGAATAAGTGTTGTCACGATACCAAAGTTTCAAACTCCATTTCGATACTAAGGAATAGACTCCGATTCTATTACCACGATGATAATAAAAACAATCTTTCTTTAGACAATAGAATGTGATCTTCCACATTAAATGGTAGTACTTTCTTTTATATTCCCACGTGGCCTTATATCTGTGTAATCCCTTAGTCGTCCAGGTAGGTTCCATAGTGGTCCATGGGCGTATACTAGTCTATGTTATTCACTTTTGTTCCATTTCCATCTAAATGTACCTGAATGCAGCTTTGTTTTGGAGTAGACCGTTGCATAACAAGTCCCACAGTAGATAAAGATATTATAAACTGACAAATCCTCTCTTGAATATAGCGTCAAATCCCAGGATAGACAAAGCAAAGAGGCCTAGGCGTTTAATTACTTCTTACAGCTCCTAATTAAAGACTATGGCATTGGCGTTTCTTAATTTACTTGTGAGAACAGAAACAAGTCCAAGGCTTAAGTGCGAGTGTTCCTATGGCCTGACTCACCGCAAAAGAGACCCAGTGATGCTCCCATATATCACATATATGGAGCTTAGGGAACAGAAACCATTTCTCCACAGGCCCCTTGTCACTGTACCTGTGTTAGCCTCCTGTGTGTTAGCGCTGCGTGTTAGCCTCGTGTGTTAGTGTCATGTCTAACAAGCAAAGCAAATAAGATGTACAAGGAGCTGTTTTTTTCACAGTTCTCATGTTAAAGTGCTTGGCAGAATCCTTTCTCAGAGTCTCAGGGTTTTTTTTTTTATATGAGCTTGTTAACAGTGGCTTGACCTGTCACGTTAATGACTCTAGGGGGGAGTGTTTGTCCACTGATCCGAAGGTTGGCAGTTTGAATCCTGCTCTTGACATAAACATCATTGGCAGAGCGGTCAGGTCCTGTTGTTGTGTCCTTCTTGACATAACATCATTGGCAGAGCGGTCAGGTCCTGTTGTTGTGTCCTTGGGCAAGACGCTTAACCCACCTCGCCCCCAGTGTCTGTGTACACTGGTGTATGAATGTGTGTGTGAATGGGTGAGTGGTTCCTTGATGTAAAGCGCATATAAAGATCTGACCATTCACTATATCGACTTATCGTTCAGTATATGAAAGTTGGAACAATATTTTTGTTGGGGTCATTTGGAGAAATTTTTTGGCTTTATGATCAGATTTAAGCCATTAAAGGTTGAATGAATAACTTGTATGACTCATTACAGATGCAAACTAACAACAAAAGTGTTTCATTCTGCTGTTTATTTATTGCAGCTCATTATTTTTAACAATATTGTAGATTTAGATCAGTTTTTGTGGTTTAATCTGCTCTTGGGTTTTTGTGGCATAAATTAGTTTCAGTATTTATGTTTTCTTCAGCGATGTATCAAACTTCAAAATGTGTTAGCGTGACAGGGCTAACAGTGACTCTGAAGCGCTAGCACATGAACTTAGCGTCTGTTCACGTCTTCCTTCACTGAGTCCACATGCTCCGTGGGGACGACAAACAGACGAACGGGATTTCAAACTCGTCAGAGAGAGAGGGAGAGAGAGAGATTTTTTGAATATATAATATATATTTTTATAGTTGCAGTTCTTGGGAAAAGGATTGTCACCTGTAATTAATGTGAACAGGGGAGTCTTGTTAAACGATTGGATACGCAGACTGGAGAGGTGACAGCGGTGACGGCGTTTTCACAGTGTAATGCTATATTTAACACAGATGATGCCGATCTCTCCAGAGACGTATTTTCATTCATTTTCGCTTTTGTGACTTGAGTTATTGTGCAAAAAGGTTGGAGGACTCACTGCAGTTGGCGTGTCAGTTTGCTCAAATCAAGATCAATGGAACTGATAACAAACAAATCCAGGAGTGATTTCTAAACTGTAGGGCTAAAACAAATGATTTTTTTGCTAATCGATGAAATTATTCTCTCATTGAGTTACTTAGTTTGCGAAAGACTTAAGAATTTGAATTTACATTTAAAAAAAACAAAGATTGGTGTAATTCCAGCTCTACTCACTACATGATGTGGATTGTAGTAGTGTTATTCTGATACCATTTTAAAAATTCGATCCTGATACTTGGCCTTGATGTCCTCGCCGATACTGATGCCACTCCAGTACCGCATAGTGTGAAGAAGTAGACTAAGGCTACTCCGTTTTATAACAGCACAAGAGCAAAAAATGCCATTCAAATGTCTGTCATTATCAGCAAGTGTCTGCAGAGCCTCCACAGTCTGCATTTAACCTGCTCTGGGCGTTAGCGTTAGCCGTAGACTTCAACAGCGGCTGCTCGCATCTACGGGTCCTCATTCTGGAAATACAGAGTGGTATTAGATCAGTGATTTGGTCTGAGTACTCTCTGATACTGATGCCTGAAAATGTGCAGTATCAGTATCAGAACAGCGCTCGTTTGTAGCTCGTGTGTAGATCAGATAATGATTATTCAGTTATTTCATTCGTCGGCAAATTTTTTCAAAAACCTGTCAGCTGCAGTGACTCAAACTTGTTTTAAGATAAAGACTTGTATTGTACATTTGCAGTGCATTTTTAGCCTTGGTTCTGTGACTGGCGGAAGTTGAAGTCATGGAAAAAATACCTCATGTCACTCAAACTAGTTAGAGTGACATAAGACTGCATTCTGTTGGCTCTGTAGATGCCCCCGTCCGTCAGGCCTCTGCAGTGACTGGCTCCCCCCTAATCAGCACCGTATACATGTCACTGCATAAATAGACCATCGGCCCAGTCTGCCTTTCAGTTTGAGTAAGACGATCTCATAATCCCAGATGCCATACTTCCATACATGCTTCTTGTTTCCCTTTCAAGAGTCCAGAGCTCCCCCTGTGTAGCCGCTAGAACTGATATGAACCGATATGAGGTGATATTTGATATCGATGTAAACACTGAGTAGACAAGGTTTTGCCAAACGTTCGTTCGATGATACGAGATGGGACAATACGACAAGATATCACCAGAATGTGCAGATCAAACCTACTTATCCATTTAACTTTTAAACTGTTCAACTTTAATAATTATCGTGATTTAATTGTTAATCGCAATTATTTTGGCCGTGAGAATCGTGACACTAGATTTCAGAGTTTAATCTGCCTTTTTCCTAGAGATAGACCAACTGATATATCTGTTGGCTGATATTTGGACTTGTTACTGTATCAGCTATCAGCTTTAAATCTCCAGCACGGGTCGATATTTTGTTTTGGTCGATCTGCTTTAATACGAAGAGATAGCTGCACAAAACGTGATTACACAGCTCTCTTATTGGGTTGTGGTAAAAGGGGCTTGGGAGGAGTGTGTAGTAAATTTAAATGGTGAAAATAATTAAAATCTGCACAAAAATATCGTCAGAGCTCATCTGCCATCGGCTGCTCTGGATTCTAAACAATTGGTATCGGCATCAGCCATGAAAAAACTCATATCGATTTCTACTTTTTAGCTATAAAAACAAAAACCTTTAGCTAACTCGCTAATTTTTTCTTGCTGCTGTTGTCCCATATAAATCCTTAGAATCTAAACAAAATGATTCGTCGACTACAGCCCTATTTCCATCCTTTCCTCTCCTTCCCGTCTTGTTGGGGTTGCATTTCAGTGCCCCCTCTCCTCTTCATCTCCCCCTCTCCTTCTCCTCCTCATCTCCCCCTCTTCTCCTCCTCCTCCTCCTCATCTCCCCCTCTCCTCCTCCTCCTCCTCATCCCCCCCATCTCCTCAGTCTGTTTGGTGAGTAATACGACTCCACTCCCCCCTGCTTCTATCTGCTTCTTTTGCCAGTCATCTCTGTCACCATCAGTCAACACCATTGCTTCTCAGAGCGTTGAACGAGTGTCGAGAGCCGCCATGTGTTTGCTCTGCTCTCCAGCACACAGAGCAGGGGCCGGGCACAAACATCTACATTGTTGTCTCATGGACCTAAGACCCCCTCCCCTCGTTCTCTTTTTAACCAAACAGAGCAGTAACCAGATCAAATAGCTCACCCAAACCCTCATAGCCACAGAGTAATTACAGCCTGGAGTGTACAAGTCGATTTCCTGCAGGGAGGGAAGCTCACTGGGGCGTTATGTGGCCAGTCTATAGCACAATGATCTAACTGTTACACTGTTCAAAGGCTTTTTTGGGTTTAGCTTGTGGTCGTGTCTGCGCAGATGAGAGCGGAGTCCGGTGTAGATTATTCAGAGTTGGTCGGGGTGATGTGGTCTACAATTATTTCCCTATAGAGACAATATAATGCACCTTAACTCAACACTAGGGGTGGGATGAGATCTCGTACCACAAGGGTTAAGTGCTGGGAAGTTACATGGGGCGGTGCAAGGTATTTTTGTTTGGAGGAGCTATGGGGGTTCTAAGTTCATCAGTGGGGGTGCCCACTTAACATGTTAATTTAGAGTTTTTTATGGATGCGAGCCATAGACTGTGTGAAGAAGTGGACTAAGTGAGTGTGACGTCACCCATAGCGTTCAGCTCTAGCCAAATAAAGCTCATCGAGGCTAGAGCAGGTACAGGGGTGAATTTGGAGCCGAGCCAATCTGAAGTGAGGGTGTTAAAGGTAACGCCCCTTCCCGTCTGCACGGCTGGTTTAGCAGGGAGCGGGCGCTTAGCAATGCTGTCAATCAAACCTGTTGCTAACGCTAGCGGGAGTGACCTCAGGGAACGAAGGCCCCAATTGTAATCTCATTTTGAACACTCTGCGGTTCCCATTTGCACATTTTTAGTCGAGATTGGATGTCCTATGAAAATGGGGCAGAAATCTTTGGGGGAGCTATTGGGGTGCATTGGCCATTCTAGGGGAGGTTAGTGCCCCCACAAGCCCCCCTGGCGCCGCCCCTGTAGTAACATAAATTATAAATGGTGGGGCCAAAATCATGAACTGAATCATTTATTAATTATGAATTATGTTAAAATCTCATCTCATTCTCGTGGGCCCAATCTCGTGTCTCGTCTTGTCTTGTGGAAATTGGATCTCGTCCCGCCCTTGCCCAACACCTTAACGTTTTTATCACAATATAAAACAGAACATTTGTGATTTAAGTGACTATACCTAATTCTGTTTAATGGTAGTTTTTATAACATTTGCACTTGTTCCAGGCTATTGAAGTTATAGCTACGAGAGTGAACAGTTCTGCTTCCACTCCACACGTTTTATCACTTTCATCATTGGAGTTCTTAACGCCCCAGAGCCTCGAAAGTCACTGTTTAAGCTGATGATATTAGGGTTGACAAAAGTATCGAAAACCAGATACTAATCGATGCTAAAACTAGTATCAGTACTCATTTGAGCAGGTATCAATACGCCCATGGACCACTATGGAACCTACTTGGACGACTGAGGGATCACACAGATATAAGGCCACATGGGAATAGAAAAGAAAGTACTACCATTTAATGTGGAAAATCACATTCTGTTTTAGCATCGTGACAACAGTACTAAGCTTTAGCATTAGCGATTAGCCATGATCTCTGTCTCCCTTTGCAACTGAGAGAAAAATCAACACATCTATTACATTATTACAAATTTCATATCATCCCTGTATATCTAAAAATATATCACCAACGCTATGGTATGGAGCAGTGCTAATCCAAAGTCTCTGTTTTGTTAGCTTGTGTCGTTTCTGCTAAGATGAGGTATTCGAGGGATTCGCCATAGATTGCTTTGAGTGATTGGCCAATTCAAAGACCCTGACAGCTCTACCCAGTCTTTATTAGCCTGGCTCGGACCATTAGGGCTACTGTTCAAGCCCCCATTCTTAGAAACGTCCATTTTCTTCTTTATTTTGTGTGAAGGCTCCTGAAAGCCCGCAGAAATCTTGGGAGTAAGCTTAGACATATCTGGTAACAAAAGCACCTCTCAAGTCCTTTGGGTAAATTGACCCTTTGAGATATGAGCCAAATCCGGTCCCCAGTGTGTGAAATCAAGCTTCCTCAGACGTCTGAAGTGCTCCGACTTAGCTAATCTTCTGATCTAGCGTAAAACGTAACAAGCACATTATGAGGCTATCCTATAGTTAAACTCTAAAGCCTTGAGTCATTATGGGTTTGTAGTGTTGTCATGATACTAAGATTTCAAACTTTATTTTTCGATACTAGGGAATAGACTTGATTCCGATACCACGATGATAATAAAAACACTCAAGACAATAGATTTTCAGCATTAAATGGTAGTGCTTTCTTTTATATTCCCATGTGGGTTTATCTGTGTAATCCCTCAGTGATCCAGGTAGGTTTCGTAGTGGTCCATGGACTTTTTTTTAGTATTTTTTTAGTATCGATACCTGCGAAAAATAAGTATCTAGTTTTAGTATCGATTAGTATCTGATTTGTGACTCTTTTGACAGCTCTAGTCCTATACTTAGACTGTCAAACCGAGAGTCATTACGGCTTTGTTTACGTGACTGACAAGGTGACTCGTGGCGGCGTTCTCGCTCGTTTGTGCACATCATGGCGCTTGTGGATTCTGAAAACACCTTTTTGTACTTGGGGACTACAAAGAGCGGCTTTGTAGTTATTTTATTTAAAAACGAGCGGCTCTACCCTCCACCTGGACTCCCATCTGCTCCTCACACATCACTTAGCCTGTCGATAGCTCACTCGCCTTTGAGTGTTCTAGTGTAGGAGACCAGAGAGACGTTACATTACAAGTCTATTTGGATTATGTTTAAACACATTTAACAGCTTTGACTACTGATTTACCTAAAACAGTTCAAAATTTTGCCAAGTTTATAATTTTACTTCCTGGCAGGTGTGACATACATGGATGGTTTTCAGATTCTAGAATGTAATGATGTCATACTCCCAGATGGGGGCGCAAGAGTCAGTTTTCCCTATTGATTACACTGTACTTTGACATGACATATCTAAAAGGTAAATTCAGAAATGTTGAACCTGGTTATTTCTATCAGTGACTAGACCCTAGAACTTACTGTGTTATAACAAAAATCAGGATTTTAACCATTTTAATTTTAGCTGCCCCCACATCTGTTTAGATATTTCAGATGACATCACAACATCCTATAGTCCAATAATAATACAGATGGGGACAGGTAAAATGAATATTGTTAAACGTCCGATTTTTGTTGTAACAGAAATGATCAGGTTCAACATTTGTGCATTTACCTTTTGGATATTTCATGGCAAAGTACAATGTGATCAATAGGAAAATCTGGCTCTTGCGCCCCCATCTGAGTGTGTGACATCATCACAGTTTAGAGTCTGAAAACTACCAATTATCGGCCTATAGAATGTTGTGATGTTGTCTGAAACCCAACAATAGAGGTAATTCTGTAACTGTTACCTAGCAACCGTAAGGCCCAAAACTTCTACCTAGTCTAAATTGCACAATATTTATGATTCCACTAATAAAAAAAGTGAAAACACCTTTATTTTGTTAAATGAACGATTAAACTGCTAAAAAACTGCATTCCTCTTGCATGAATCGTTCCTTGCATTTTGGATAGAATTTTTGGTGTTTTCTGTTTAAAAACTCACCGCTACTTCCTGTTTTTTGTGCTTTCCTTCTGCCACTTCACTGACAACTATGATCTGATATGATGATATTTACTCCAGGATCCATCACCAAAACAAGTCATAATTAGAAAAATATAAGAATCTATCATATGATTTAAGTGAAAAATACCGCTCCAAAAGGCTGTGCACGGCTCTGCACATCCTCGTCCTCCATCTCGCCAAAAACCACGTCCTGAAATCACCGTTCCATATTTCCTCTTGGTTCCTAAGCGCCCCTGACAGCTAAAATTAGCAATAACTTTTTATTCGTAATGAAAATTGTGGCAGCTGGATCCTTGCTCGCCGTAGCGCGGTTAGCCATGCGCGCCCCTGATAACACAATCTTACAGTCTTTGAATATTCATTACATAAACAGCCTGCCTTCTCCTCATGGTGCATTATTAACAAGCTATTTGTGTGTTCAGCTGTGGAAATGAAAAAAACATGCCCCGTCACTTTTGCTTTGGAGTATTTCACCAAACTTCATCCGATTTGAAAATATATCTCTATCCACAAACAGGAAAATAAACGCCAGGGATGAGCCGTTCGGGGAAAAATATAGAATTCCAATTTCTCCAAGAAGCATTGAGATTCCGGTTTGTGATTTATGTTTTAATATGATTGTGTTCAAAGTTTGCATTTTAAACATTGAACAATTGATAAATGTCTGAAATATGAGCTGACAAACTAACGCAAGAACCACAGTCAGAACAGAGATGCGCCAAAATCGTCAGTTTTTTATATCTTCAAGACTCAAAAGCGCTTTACATCAAGGAACCACTCACCCATTCACACACACATTCATACACCAGTGTACACAGACACTGGGGGCGAGGTGGGTTAAGTGTCTTGCCCAAAAACACAATAACAGCATACATGTGTGGGACCTGGAATCGCACCGCCAACCTGTGGGTCACTAAATCTGATCGCTCAACCAATGATGTTTTTTTTTTTTTTGTCAAGATCAGGATTCGAACCTCCAACCTTCAGATCAGAGGACGAACACTCTACTAGTACTTAGCACTGTCACGATAACACAATTTGAAGTTCGATATATCGCTGAAGTAAATGTAGACGATAATCGATAACATTGAAACTCATTTACGCCACTGACGCAAAAACCCAAGAGCAGATTAAACCACAAAAACTATTCTAAATCTACAATATTGTTAAAAATCATGAGCTGCAATAAAAAAACATCAGAATGAAACACTTTAGTCATTAGTTTGAGTCTGTAATGAGTCATACAAGCTATTCATTCAACTTCATTCAGCTTAAATCTGATCATATCGACAAAAAATAACAAAAAAAATTCCCAGTAGTGCAAAGTAAAAGTACACGTATCATGACAGGACTATTAACACTGCTACTCAAGCTACCAGCTGTCGCCCATTTATGTCGATAAAGAAAATGTTCATGGATCGGTCTCAGTTCCAAGATCGGTCCAGCCTTTCTAAATCTTGTTCATTCAAATTGCAATTTCGATTTGATTTCAATGACTCTGACAGCTCTAATAAACTTGGAACAAGGCTTCAGAGAAACTACATAAGAAATCCGTTTAGCGGTGGGTGCTGACAGAATGAGTCAGCTATGGCGTCTCCTTAAAGGTCGTGAGTGTAACTGCTCTGGGGGCCAAAGCAAAATATGGGCCCCTCAGGCTGTAGACAGATGGATGGATCCCCGGCATTAGTTCCAGTGGTTTAGGAGCGCTGACCTCTGCTTAGCTGGTCAGATCCGAAATAGACTTATGGGCATCCACGGGCCGCTGCTGTTCGAAACCCAGTCTAGAGCTGCCGCGATTAAAGGCGCGTGGTCCAAAGTTGTTCCGCACTTACCTTATGCATTTTGAGCATCCTAATTATTCACAGCGATGAGTTTATAAGCGTTTTTCACAACTGTCTGACTAGAGGTAATGGTGATGGTAAAGACGGTAACAACTAGCATGCTAACGCTCACTTCCTGTTTTTAATGTTTTAGGTCCACTGTGTCACTATTTTGGTGGGGGGTTACCACATTCTTGTCTCGATGGAGATGTTATTGTTTGCCTGGAATGTTCCGCGGCGCAGCCTTGATGTGAGCCATCCTACATTTATTCAAGAGGTGCTCAAGCGGGGTCGCCACTCCACAAATCTGACCTGTAACTTGGCCTTGTGGTGTCACCTGCTTGTCTCCATGGTGATAGATGTTTAATGTCATACTGTGTAACATTCCAGACAGAGAGGAGGCGATTGAAATCCTCCATCAGAAAAGCTGCCTAGTGTATCTTTAAAAAGCAGTTGATTATTCTGTCTTTCAAAACTAGGTGATATCTTTTTGTTGGTCTCTTTTTAGGCCGACAAAAGAGGTGACGGTTCAAATCCGCTGTCAGGAAAGTTAGGTACTGCACCTTTAATAAGCAGTTAATATGCAGTTTTTGAAAAATAGGTGATTTTTGAAAAACAAATGATATGAAATATGAACAAGGCCATTGACTATTCGACTACTAGCATAAACGCTAACTGTAGCCCCAGTACAGCCATCCAGTTTTTTGTCCATATTTAGCCAAAATGAAAGCGTTCCCTGCCTAATTGGTCCATATATGTGTTCGACAGGTGTTGTGTTGTGCTTTTGCGGACACGACACAGAAGAAAGTCTGTGTTTCTTTGTTTAAAATGCACAAGGCTTTTCTGAGCTGTCATTGGCAGATGATTAAAGTGGTTGCCGGGGAAAAATATGCATAAATTCACATATGGTGTCAAAACGTCTCCATCAAACAGCACCAAGAGAAGCCAAATCCATCTCCAGAGAGGAAGCCTGCCTTTCACAGCGCTGCACTAAAATGGCGGCTCACATTTAGACACGAACAAAAAGATATCACTGATTTTAGAAAGATACAACATGAACTGCTTTTTAAAGGTGCAGTACGTAACTTTTCTGATGGAGGATCTGAATCGTCACCTCTTTCTGTAGACCTAAAAATGGCCTGACTAACTAAGATATCACCTATTTTTGCAAGACAGAGTGAACAGCTGCTTTTTAAAGATACACTACGCAACTTTTCTGATGGAGGATTTGAATCACCACCCCTCTGTATCCATAGAGATTTTAACGCTTTGCCTGGAATGTTACACAGTATAACATTAACCATCTATCTCCACGGAGACAAGCAGGTGACACCACAAGGCCAAGTTACAGGTCAGATCTGTGGAGAGGCGACCCCGCTTGTGGGTCTGGTGGGTCTGGTGGGTCTTGTGTGTCTGGTGTGTCTGGTGGGTCTTGTGGGTCTGGTGGGTTTGGTGGATCTTGTGGGTCTGGTGGGTCTGGGTGGGTCTGTGCATCTGGTGGGTCTGGTGGATCTTGTGGGTCTGGTGGGTCTGGTGGGTCTTGTGGGACTTGTGGGACTTGTGGGTCTGGTGGATGATAGAATTTACGGTTCAGAAATACCCAAAACATTTTATAACAGAACCAATTCACAAGATTTATTGCTGTGAAACTGCACTGACCTCCGGAAAATGACTTAACCACAGAACTTGAACCGGAACTCCTAATGTCTTCAGTACTTTCTGACAGGCCAAGCTCACAAACTCACTTTTAAAGTTAGATTTAACAGCTATAATTTCAGACATTTCAAGTGTTCTCTCTGTCACTGCTCAAATGAAGCCACCAGTTCTTCCCATGTGTTTACTTTTTATGGCGAATTCTTCCCCCTAAAACATTTTCATCATTTTTGTACAACGCGTTCTACCATAACTGTCACCACTTTTCTTGGAACTCTGATGGATTTAAACCTCGCGAAAGCTTAAAAAACTCATAATGGATCGTTTTCTGAGGACCCGGGTGAAGATGTGGCAAGGGTCTTTTTTGACAGCGGTCTTGGATGATTTAATGCTAGCTTCAGAAGTACTGCAGACAGCTCTTTTTGGGGTAGAAAATGGCACCCGCTAGATAGCTGTGAAAAGTGACAAAAATAAGACACCTACGAATGTTTATATTGTTAGTTTTTAGCTTGATTGACGGCTAAGCTAGCTGGATGCTCATTAAAAGCAATGGAACTCGGGTGACGAGGCAATTAGGGACCTTTTCTAGACTTGTTAGCTCTTTAAGTGCGAGTCTCGGCTCAAATCAAAAGCAGCGCTAGCAGTTAGCGCCAGGACAGACAGCGACGTTAGGATCCACCCTTTGCTGCCTTGTTCTAATTACATGTCAGATGCCATGCCGTCTGAAGTCCTCAGAGGGAAGCGGCGCCATAATTGTGCCACTTTTAAAGGTCTTCAAGGTAATCAAATAGCCCTTAAAGATGTTCTACCTGATTTTTACCGCAGAAAAAACAGAACTAGCTCATTTTAAACTGATCGCAGCGGTCCAAAGGTGTTCCTCATTTACCTTATGCATTCTGAGCATCCTAATTATTCACCTCGATGAGTTCATAAGCGGTTTTCACAACTCTCTGAGACTAGTTCGGAGATGTGCTGTGACGGTAAAGCAAACAACTTGCATGTTAACGCACACTTCCTGATTATTATTAGTAAAATTCTTTCTAATTAGCACGCAGCAGACTTATTTTGACCTCAAGATCTGCTTATAAATGGTTGATAGTCACATTTTTATACAGCGCTTTTCCACCTTCAAGTCTCAAAGCGCTTTACATCAAGGAACCACTCACCCATTCACGCACACATTCATACACCAGTGTACACAGCGCGAGATTCTTACCGCCATTCTTCAGATCAGTGGACAAAAGCTCTACCAACTAAGACACATTTAGCTCAGATACATGGGAAAAATCTAGCACAGGCCTTTTATCTATAAGAATTATTAATTGCGTCATTCTATAAGATTAGAAGCTTGTGTTATAGGGCATTTATCTCGTCTCTTTATCAGCATTGAGTCGTGCTGTGAAAACATCAGTGGGATTTTCGAAGTCTTGCCTCTGCTGAAACATTTAGGCCAAGTAAGCATTTGAGTGTAATTGAGTGAATATGATCCATGTCCTGAAATGGCCTCCTCTGGCTTCCCTCATTTAGATAATTATAAGTCTGGCTTTTCAATGAACAATCCTAGAAGCACACAAGACGACTGAGCAGCCGCAAGCTTTGGATTTCTGTGTCACTTTCAAAAATAACAGAGGAATAGCTAGCAGAAAGAATGGAAGCTAAGGACTTAATATGTTTTATAGACAACTCAATTTTATGTCTGCAGCACATTTAAAACAACTTGGGCTGACCAAAGTGCTCCACATAAAGTCAACACAAAACAAATATGCAAACACCGAGATATCCTGTCTAGCTTGTATTAAATGCCAGGGAGAAACCAGACAGGAAACTAACCTCTCCATCTGTGTACACAATAACATAATAATAATATAATAATAATACTTGTTTTGTTCTTTTTTTAATCATTTTGAGATAGAATTTTATAGCACAAGTGTCAACATTTTTGTAGTTTTTTGTAGTGTGTAAACATTTAAATTGTAGTCAGGGGAGTCGACAGGACGGGCAAAGGTGTCTGTTGTCCCAGGGTCTTAGGGGCCCAAAATTGGACTCTTTTCCTATTAATTTAAATTAGAGGGGGGCCCATGAGAGGTTTCTTGCCCCGGCCCCCCAAATTTGTGTCGATGGGCCTGTTTGTAGGTATAAGGAAGTAACATTTGTTGCTCATTATAAGTATCATTGTGGGTCAATGCACTATTTTTTAAAGTTTTTTAAGAAGTTTTTTGTATATTATTGTTAATTCTGATTTTTTTTAAATAAAACAATATATTGTTCTTAAAAACTATTGTTCTTGTGATAGACCTACTCATGGGTTTCAGGCGAAGTCACAAGATAAAATATGTTGATTTAAATTGTATTCTTGCTATAACACTGAAGGTTCAAATCTGGAAGGAATCCTTATATGAAACTAGGCCTGTAAACGTAACGATAAAAAAACATCGAAGTGCGATATATGGCTGAAGTAAATACAGACGATAACTGATAATATTGAAACCAAACCATAAAACAGAATTATCCCTAAAACATATTCTAAATGTACAGTGTTGTTTAAAAATTAACATATAGCAGAATCCAATATTTAAGTAATTAGTTTGTATCTATAATGAGTTCATAATTCAGTCTTTTTCAGCTCAAATCTCATCATATTGCAGAAAAAAAACAAAACAAATAACGCCAAATTTCCCACTACTGCAAAGAAAAAGTCCCATGCTAAATATTGACCCCAAAAATGACTCCTGTCATTTGTGTTGTGCCATAAGTCGATGTAGTGATTATTGTGACAGGCCTGAAACACATGAACATCTGGGTAATGCCGCCCAAGACCCTGGAGTTTTCCCTACTTTACAATTAGCAACAGAAACTCTATAGAACCACAGCAAATGCCTGTCCTTACCCACTGTTTTCCTTCTATTTAGGCCTGTAGTCCATTTGTCGTTTAGTCGATGGCGTCTTAGTCGACCGAAATGTGTATGTTTATTTAGATTATATGGAATTATCTGGAACATCAGCAGAAAATAGAAGGTAGGGAGTGAGTTAGCTGGAGATTTGGGAGTGAATGTTGTGTTTAATCTGTAATTTTCCATATACATACACTCAAGTTCTCTGTATAAATACTTAGATGCAGTTGTAGTCTTGTGAGTGCAGTTTGGGTCAGACACTTGGATTAGACCATAGATACCGTAGATAGAGTTTTTGCCACGCTCCCTTATAGTCGACTACTCGATCGGTAGGGCGTCTCTTTAACCGAGTACAACCTTAATACTATCCAGCTTCACGCTCCCTTCAAACGCAGCGGTAGCAGCAGAGCCCGGCGAGTGGAGCCTTGTTTGCATTGGCCTGGCGGTTTTGCTCTTTCAAAAGGCAGTTTGCAAAAAGGCCCCCGTGCGGAGTCAGTGAAGGAAATCGATGCTTGTTACCGCCGGCCTTCTGGAACTCAAGCTGACAACTCTTGGAAGAATTTGCGATAAGTTGAACAGAGTTGAACTGCTTGCGTTTTTAGCCTTGGGGACTGCGAAGCTAGTCGTAACTTTAACTATGCAGTGGTTCTGTCTTTACACTGTTTATATCTTGTACTTCGCTCAAGGAGATTTGAATGTGGAAATTACAATTGATGTGAGTAGGCCTGTCACGATAATAACTAAATAAACTTATGGTTCAGTGTATGTGAGCTGGACGATCATTTTTGGGGTACTTTTTCTGGGGCTGTTCAACGATTAGATTTGAGCTGTAGAGGGTTGAATGATTAACTTATATTACTCATTATAGACACAAACTCACTACTAAAGTCTGTTATTTTGCTATTTATCTGTTGCAGTAACCATATTGTAGTTGTTTTGGGATAATTCTACTTTAGGGTCATTGTGTCAGTGGCTAAATTAGTTTCAATATTATCGTTTATCGTGTATTTTTTTCTTCAGCAATATATCAAACTTCAAAATGTGTTAGATGTGAGTTTTGTGATTGGACCGAAGATGTTTTTTTGTTTTTTTTCTTCTTTCTGCTGCCTAAAAAGCTGCCATTTTGAATCAAAGCTAAATGAGCTAGCATGCCTCCTGGCTATATGTGAGTGTAGTTTCCAGTTTCTAGCTAACACAAACAATCTAAAAAGCATTTGGGGCTGTTGTTTTAATATTTACTTAAGATTATGATGGATTTGATTATGTTGATTTTGCGTTTTAAAATTTCTTACCATTCTGTCTCTTGTCTCTCATTTTTGTGTCATATCTTGGTGTAGTGTTACGGCATCTCTCTTCACCATTATTTTAAAATATTAGTCTTATTTTTTTTCATTTCAAGCTACTACAGTTGTCACTAAAATTTCAAACTGGATTTTGATTCTAAGAAATGGGTTCAATACCAAATTTCATTCCACAATGAGAATAAAAACACATTTCTTTAGACAATAAAATATATTTTTCAACACAAAACAGTCTGTTGTTTCTTCAGTAGTGCCATATGTTGTTATACCAGTTCTAACTGCTCAAGATAATTCAGGAAAGATCAAAATTTGTCTTGTTTATGTGATTTTTTTCCAGTATTGTAATTATAATTGTTCAAATGAGAATTTATTTAAATAAATTATTTAGTACAATATTTAGTATTGAATAGTATCAGTACTTAGTTTAAGACTAGACCATAGACTGCATATATAAATGGACATAGCTAATGCACTAGCGACCGTGTTCCAAATACGAAGTGATCATGGGCGCGCTTCCAGTTCCATCGACTCTGACTCCAATTCATTTTATATCTCTCTGTAACTGCTGCTGTCAGACTCGTAATTTTGGTCTTAAAATGTTCATATTAACCCGCTCTACATGATCCTGGGGTTTTTATTTCACTATTGTGTCTGCAACTCAAGATATGAACGCTAATATCGCAAAGGTAGCTCCCGCTAGCAACATGTTTGTTGGCAACGTTGGCTCTTTAGCTGATATGATACTCACGGTCGGAATTCCAAATATAGTAATAATAACTCTGCTCCAAATTGGCCCCTATAATTGGTGGCCTCGATGAGCTTCATTTGACTGGAGTTGTGGGTGACGTCACACTCACTTAGTCCACTTTTTTATACAGTCTATGCTAAAAACCTACCTCTTCTCCCTGGCATTTAACACTACAGGGATGTCTTGGTGTTTTATTGTTCTGTTCCTGTGTATGGTGTTATCTGTATATCTGTTTTTTGTCGGCTTTTATGTGAAGCACTGTGGTCAGTTGAAGTCGTTTTAAATGCGCTATAGAAAAAACATGATTTGAATTAAGTATGTGAATAAGGGTACTTTTTGACAACCTTACAAGCTACTTACTTTGCGAAATGGACTGGTCTCATTTTTTTCTCATTTCCCTCACATAAAAAAACACAACAGCAACAAAACAAGCATAAACCCATCCAATTTCCTGTCCAGAATTGTTGACCCTGCCCATTTAAGAGCTTAGCATCAACGCAGCGGCTCCATTAAGGAGGTGGGCTCTTCCCGGTCGTCGTCTTTGTTTGTGAATGGCTCATTTTGTTGTGCCCACCGGGTCGGAGGGTGGGAGGCAGCACAGAGAGCACTCAAACCTTCCCTCCTTTCTTTCTCTCCAAAGCTGCCAATTTCACTTTGAATGCTCATTTGCAAATCAATCCCGGCTTTAGCACAGATCGAGTGACGACACAGTGGAGTGGAGGGAGCCAAAAGGAACTGCAAATGGGGCTGTTGTATTGTGTTTGATTGGGGGTCTCAAGATCGAACCCCATACTTTCGTTTTCAATTTCCCAGAGTTTAAAGCCTATTCCGATGTTTTTTTTTCTCCAAGTGGGACTTTGTTAGACTTGTAAAGATTTAGAATTGGGTTGGAAAGTTTGTTTTTAAGAGTGCAGGGAGGAGAGCTACCATAAACTTGGCTTTAAAGGCGCTGTTCAGATTTCCACCGTGTTAAAAACATGAAAAACAGAACTAGTTTATTTCAAACGGCAGGGGTCCAAAGTTATTCCTTACTTTCCTAGCACGTTCCTAGCATCCTGATTATTTTGCAAGCACTTTTCACAACTTTCAGAAGCCAGAGTGGAGTTTAACATAACTAGCATGCTAACAGTGCATTTCCTGATTCTCTTTCGTTAAAAACACTTTATAATTAGATGAAGAAAGGCAGTCTCATTTCTACCGCAGGAGCTGCTAAAAGGGGAGCCTATCATTTAAAGGCATGAGCTGCATCAAATATACATTAGAAAGAACTGATGTAAAGACGAAGGTTCAAGTCTTGCAAGACCGTTTATCGTGTATTTTTTCTTCTGCGATATATCGATCTTCAAAATGTCTTATCAAGACAGGCCAAGTGGTGTGTTTTGTGATTGGACCAAAGATGTTAGGTTTTTTTTTTTCTTTCTGGTGCCTAAAAAGCTGCCATTTTGAATCAAAGCTAAATGAGCTAGCATGCCTCCTGGCTATGTGTGAGTGTAATTTCCAGTTTCCAGTTTCTAGCTAACACAAACACTCTAAAAAGCATTTGGGGCTTAAGATTATGATGGATTTGATTATGTTGATTTTGCGTTTTAAAATTTCTTACTATTGCGTTTCTTTTAGCTCAATTTTTGTGTCATACCTTGGTGTAATGTTACGGCGTCTCTCTTCAGCATTATTTTTAAAAAATTAAAGCCTTTTTTTTTATTCATTACAAGCTACTACAGTTGTCACTAAAATTTCAAACTGGATTTTGACTTTAAGAAATGGGTTCAGTACCAAATTTGAAACCACAATAAGAATAAAAACACAATTTCTTTAGACAATAGAATATATTTTTCAACACAAAACAATCCGGAATTCAAGGAGGCATAACCCTTTTATGCCCGCGCCAAATGTAAAGCTGGTGGCTCAAATATAGCTGATCTCGTTCCATCCCTCGCTGCTAATAAAATACACCTGTACTAAGCTGGATATATGGAAGAAATTGGATACAGCCATTTTAACTTTAGCCACTAAAAAACTGGATTTTAAACGTTCTCTTTTATTACCAAAATCTGAAGATAGTATATTTTTTAATACGTTGCCGCTGATTTACTGCTTTAGTCCTTGATGGCAAAATGAAAGCCATTCCTCAAAGTGTCTGTGAGGGAGTTGATAGTTCTTGAGTTTTATGTTTTATGTCCCTCTTCCCTGCTGTAGTTGCTGTAGAAGAGTCTGTCTTTACTCTATATTGTCTTGAGGTGTCGGGGTGAGTAGGTGCCATTACCTGAGCCTCAGATTAAACCTTGAATAAATATCACACAAAATGAGAGGCGTTTTTGCTTTTTATGTCGGCGTCTTCAGACAGGCAAAGAGCACATTTACATATAGAGGTGAATATAGTGAAGGACTTGTCACCTAAATCAAACAGTAGGGCAAGTTAAAGCCGCCAACCCTATAATCTCAGATGGAGAGCAGGGGCCTATGTAACGCTATGGGAGATTCAGTATTTTTTAAAGAAATACACAAAATCCATAAACCTTATTATTTTTTTTGGATTGGATCCAAAAAAAGTCGTTTCAACTGACAACAATCACGTCTTTAGGGTTGAGTCGTAGGTTGTATAAAGAAGTGGACTAGCGTTTGGCACCAGTCACATGAAGCTCATCGAGGCTAGAGCAGTTATAGGGGCCAATTTGGAGCCGAGTTCCAACCGCGAGTATCGTAGCAACCAAAGAGCCAATCTAAAGCGAGGCTGTTGAAGGTAATGCCCCTTCCCACTCGCACCGCTGATTTAGCAGGGAGTGGGCGCTCAGCAACACTGTCAATCAAACCTGTTGCTAACACTAGCGGGAGCGACATTGGGGAAAAAAGGCATCTGATTTGTCTGTTATTAATGTTGATATTTTGATTTACGGACACAATAGTGAAATAAAAACATCAGGATCACGTAGAGCGAATTAATACGAACATTTTAAGGCCAAACTTAAACTATGGGGATTCTACAGTGTTTGAATCTACAACGCCACATGAGCACAACCGTTTGCTCTTTACATTGCTCGTTCCATATTCTAAATACAGATTAAACCTGCCAATCATCAGGTTTAAGCCGAAGTTTCTAAAGATTTCCTGTCTTTTGTCTCGCGTTTTGTCGAGTAATGCAGCTCGACCTGTGACTTTGAGCAGAGAAGCCGTTTGAGGACAGCACAAGTTTGAAAAGAAAGTTGGGACAGTTTTTTATGTCGCTCATGGCTCTGACTCACTGTCTATTTAAGTGGAATTGATCAGATTATTGTGAGCATGTTGCCAGTTTGGAGAGCCAGGAGGAGCTGTGTGGTATGGAATCAAAACTCAGTAGAAATGTAGTGTAGGGCTGAGCAGTTAATCAAATTTGAATGGGGATGTTTGGGGTTTTTAAATGGAGAGGTCCACAGCCAAAGCTCTGACTGTAAAATCATTCGGTTTGGAGCAGATGGAAGAATTTTGCCTTTTTTATGTTGTTGATTACACAAAATAGAATAAAATTGAAAACACATTTTTTTTTTTTTTTGCGCAGCCTGAATATTATGTGATTCAATACATACATAATTCAATACATTTTTTCACAAAGCTGGAAAGCAATGTTACTATAGACTGTATATATAAGTGGACATAACTAACCTGTTAGCCGCTGCGTTACAAACAGGAAGTGATCATAGGCGCGCTTCCGGCTCCATCGACTCTTGTTCCAATTCACTTTACATTGTGAAACTGTGGCCCTTCTCTTTGTAACTCCTGCTGTCAGACTCGTCATTTTAGTCTTAAAATGTTCGTATTAACCCGCTCTACATGACCCTGGTATTTTTATTGTGTCCTTAACTCAACATATGAACATTAATAACAGACAAATCAGGCGCCTTCTTCCCCGAGGTCGCTCCCGCTAGCTTTAGCAACAGGTTTGATTGACAGCGTTGATGTGCACCCGCCCCCTGTTAAACCAACGGTGCAGGCGGTAAGGGGCGTTACCTTTAACAGCTTCGATCCAGATTGGCTCTTTGGTTGCTATGATACTTGTGGTCGGAATTCCAAATATGGAACTTGGCTCCTAATTGGCCCCTGTAACTGCTCTAGCCTCGATGAGCTTCATTTGGCTGGAGCCGAACGCTATGGGTGACGTCACACTCGCTTAGTCCACTTCTTTATACAGGCTACGAGTATAGTTGATAGTTAGAAGAGAATGTAGCCGGAAATGGGATAGATTTGGGATTAGAATTATTCCTCAAGGACGATTTAAGAAAATAGAGTTAATAAAACAGTGATCTAACAGTGAATGAGGGAAGGAGACTATTGGTTGTTGGTTCAAGTGTCAAAATCTGGTCTTCGGATTCGCTCTGGTCCAGTTCTCCTGTAACTACCACCAACATTAGCGAAACATTAGCAAAGGCACTGATTACACACAAGCATCCTATCAGACCCCATTCACAAAATCTTGAACTTTAAAGGTTAACTCTCCCCATCTGTTTGGAGAGAATGACGAAATATCACGCTCCACTGCCTTAACATCTGAATGCAAGTCAAGCTCAAGATATATATACAAGTGTTTGGTTCTTTTCTCTGACGTCCTTCAAGTAAATCAGCTTAGCAATGAAAGAGGCCCTTTTTGTTTTTAACTGCAAATAACACCGTAGGGGGGATAGGGTGGAGAAATGGAGGGGGAGTGATGGAGGAGGAATTCAGGAGGAGAGGAGAATGAGGAGAGGAGGAGAAGGAGTGGGGGAGGAGTGGAGGAGTGAAGCAAGAGGAGTGGAGGAGGAGTGGGGAGATTCCATAGTGGTCCATGGGCGTATACTAGTCTATGTGTCTTATACTTGTTCTGATACAGCTCAAGATCATTCTAAAGCCATTCAGGAAAGGTTCATTTCTGTCCTGTCAGTGAGACATTTTTAGTATCGATACCTGCTCAAATGAGTATCTAGTTTTAGTATCGATTAGTAACTGATTTTTGATACTTTTGATAACCCTACCACTATATCACTTTTTTGGTACCCATCTACCTTCTTGTCCCCAAGGATATGTTATTTCTTTTCCTGAAATGTTTCACTGTACGGCATTTAATCTATGTTACATTTATTTAATCTCACATTACTGTCTTTTACCGGTACTGTCACCTCGCCACATAGATCTGACCTGTAACTTGGCCTGGTGTAGTCTCTTTGCTTGTTTCACTGAAGATAGAAGAGTTTAATGCTACGCTGTGGAACATTCTGGGCAAAGCAATAACATCGTCATGGAGACAAAAAAGTCGACGGACCTTTCAACAGAAAAGTTCCGTAGTGCATCTTTAAAAAGCCTCACTGACTTGTGAAACGAGCTGAAATCCAAGTTTTTCATGCTCATAGTAAAGTTACACAAGTAGAACTCATGATTTCAGCACATTCCAGTGTCATTTACATATAATTGGCCTCGTATTTGCAATGGGCCGTATCAATATGACCACTGAGCTGAGTTAAAATCCAACTTTCCTTCATGGTTAAGTTGTCCTGGTTTGGAAAAGTCATATTGCGGTATGTTTTTTGGGGTATTTCCGTCGACAATGTGGGATCTTGGTAACCATGCAAATTTTGGTTTGGTTTAGCTTCGAAATGATTGTGCCCTTTCATAACTCACAAAATAGTGCATTTTTGTTTTTTTAAATCCTCAAAATTCAAACTGTAGCTAGCTAGGTTATTTTTTGACATTTTGGATAGCGTTACTCCTATACACAAGACTACAGCTCAGGACTCGTAACCAAAAATACATGGCTCAAGATCGAGATTTGTGGCAAATGTCTAAAATACAAACTAATGACCCACAGGTATTAGACAAAAATATAAGTAAGTCATTTTCTTATATTTGCTTTTTCTGTTATGGTACAAAGCCAAGTTTGAAAGTTTGAATTACCATGGAAACAAAACTCCAAACATTTCTCTTTTGTACTTTTTATTTCACACTTACAGCAGATGTTCCAAACTTATCCAGGTTCATTAAAAATCAAATTAAGACTCTATACCATTCTGGATCAAACGAAAGTGCCAGCAGCTGTCAGACTGAAGAGGTGAATTATAAACTAAAACTCCAAAGCTGTGGAAGAAAAAAGTTTAAGTTTGTCAGCTTTAAAATAAGTTGTTAACGGCACTTTTAGGTGACTCATCTCTCAAAGATATGTAACTTTTCTGGTGAGAGTTCTGCCAGCTGCTTGCCTCCATGGAGATGTTCTTGCTGTGATTGGAATGTTCCGCAGTATGTCATTAAAGGGCCCATATTACACTCTGATCTCTGTTCTAATGTTTCCTCATCACAAACAGACCTGGAGTTGTGTTTTGTTTCATTCACACATGTTTAACACACAAACCCTGCACATTTAGGCTGAGTTCTTCTCTCAATCAGAAAACGCTCTGTTCCACCTTGTGATGTCATGTGGTAATACAAGAAGTGCTCCACAGTGTTTTTAAACTCCATACACCTTCACTAGAATCATTTGGATGATTTCAGCACTGGAAATGCTGATCTCTACTGAACTAAAAGTAAAAGGAGCTGTTAACTTGAAAACTACCGCTTCATGACATCACAAGGTGGAACAGAGCATTTTGAGCTTTGGAGATGTAAACAGACTAATAATAAAGGGTTATTCAAACATGTGTGAATGAAACAAAACACAACTCCAGGTATGTTTTTGAGGAGGTAACAACATTTTAACATGTCTTAAAGTTCACAAGGAGGCAAGTTGTGTAATATAGGTCCTTTAAAGTTACTACTACTACTACTACAACTACTTCTACTTCTACTACTCTAAAGTTCTCTATCTTGCATCTATTCAATTTTGTCTTTTTATTACTGAAAAACACATCGAAAACACTCTCCACAGATCTGACTTGTAACCTGGTGACGCCATATGCCGGTCTTCACAAATACAGATAACGTTAAAGCCACACTCCAGCAGACAAAACAATTACATCTCCATGACAACCAGCCTGAAAAGTTACGTAGTCCGTCTTTACCGTATCACTCTCCCTGACGGCTTCCTCATCGCACATAAATCCATCAGTTTCCAACTCTTAGCGTTTTTTCTTTCTTTTCATACCCCCATGTAACTCCTGTCAAAGCCGCCTGGCACTCCGCACACTTCCCTCACTCCATCCCTGAGGTTTCATTAGCTAGCGTGTTGCTTTGAGAACCTGCTGCAGTAGACCGCGGGCTAAAGCTAATAGGTCCTGAGAGGGTCCGGGGGCTTTGGTATTCTACACAGTTCTGCAGACAAGCCGACGCAGCTGTCTGTTAAACCTTAAGCAGATATCTGACCACGCTTGGCTCCTATGGGGAGTTGCACATGACAGATTTGAATATGGAGTCTCCACTCGATGGTCCATACAGGAGGTGGTCTTAACTGGAGAGTGCGGTGTTGGAAAACATTGTGATCTGTCATATGGGTGTTAAGTTAGGATATTTTAATTCACTTTCTGACCCAATAATTTCAGTTATTTATTTTATAACTCAGGTTCTGTTTACTAGAACCCGAGTTGTAAAATAATACAACCATCCTCTGGACAAGTTCTTTGGCAAATTTATAACACACCCAATTCTCTTCTCTT